>CM063601.1:3000361-3104464 GCA_032356905.1 Salix exigua
GTTTGGTTTTGGTTTTTACCAAACACCATAACATCATCTTATTTGGCAAACGTGTAACACACCACGTTGCCAAGCGGGTGCTACAAGGGAGGAGTGTGTGAGTGATTAAAAATAAATCAAAATATATCGAACGGAAGAGCGCTTGCCTAGCCAGCTAGTATTTGGTCTTCGTCTGGATGCGTTTGGAATGCATCTGGAAAATATTTTTTTAAAAATTATTTATTATTTATTTTAAATTATTTATTTCAATGTTTTTATATTATTTTAATATAAAATATTAAAAATAATTTTAAAAATAAAAATACCATCCATATATTTTTAAATAAAAAACATTAAAAAAAAAATTCATTTCTGCTTCTACGGCGTGTTTGTCTCAGCACAGCATGGGACTGAGTTTAGGGCCTGCCTGGCTGACGGCTCTTTCCACAGGGGCCATCTACCACAGGCAGAGACCTTGACAGTGCAGTGTTTTCAGAAAATCTTTTTGTCACTGCTCTTATGTTTTGTGTGTGGCTGTTTTTGCCATTCACTTTCCATCAATTTACAGAATCTGTCATCGGACCGCTAATACGGCGAGGATTGCCATTTTCTCGTGTACAACAAGCACGTACAGTAAAACCGAATATTCCATTTATAAACCACTGGATATATATATATCTCTACTTCTAGACGACGAGAAAAGGTATAAACAAACTGATTCTCTTGATAAAACGACAAAAATCAAGGGTGCGAATAACTGATCTCCTATGTTTTTTTAGATTTGTTTTTTGCCACATGGTCAAAGATAACATCTTCTGTTATATAATAACAGAATAAAATAAGGTTATCAGAACTCAAAATTTGTTTTCGTTTATATATTTTAAATAAAATAAATATTTTAAAAAATATAATTTCAAACTTATTATTAAACAAACCCTTTAAATCCTAACAAAACATGATTACGAGGCAATGTCTATCGTTAAGAAACAATCTCGTCTTTTAGGCTTATAAGTGAAGCCTTAAAATATGATTTATATTATTCTTTAACACCTGTCATTTAGGCTTTAAACTTGCATAAACTCACATCATCTTATATTTTGTTTTTTTATCAAATAGAATGAGAATTATGAGATTCAAACCCGTGACCGCTGGGTCAATAAGACCCTGATATCATGTTAAAGATTCATCTCACCTAAAAAATTAAGCTTATAAGTAAGGACCCAAAATATAATTTATATTATTCTCCAACACCCATTACATCTATACATTTATAGTCAAGAAAATTAGTTTTAAACTTTTATTTTATAAAAAAAAACAAATAATTTTTCTACCTTTTGTCCTAAAATGAACACAAAATTATTAAATTTAAGATTCTCATATCAAAGAATGACAAAAATAACATCTGAGCTCACTTAACACATTCTCAAACAAGATTTGAATTCGAAATAAAACCAGCAAAAATATATGTATATAAATAAATAAATTCGAATATCAATTACGTGTATAAAAACATATGATGACTAGAATATCCTAATTCTTTCGAAAAAGAATAAGAAAAAAAATAAATATCCATGTTGGAAGGTTGATTTTGGAATTTCAAAAGGCATCCTTAAAGAGGCAATTGATTGTAGATTTGGATATAAAATTAAAACCAATCTTCACATGGGTCCTACACCATTAAAGTCAAAAAGCCCAATTGGTCAATGAAAACCTACGCCACATCAAAATCGTGAAGCAAACCCAAACGTTCCTACCTCGCCACCCTCACCCTTTCCCTCTCCTTCCCTCTCTGCAGTGGTATCTTTCTTTTTCTCTTAAACTTTGTAGTTCTTTTGTGTTTGACCTATAAAAAGATGATGTCTTTATGTGTTGAAACCGAGTTTTTGTTTTTGTTGATTCGGGCACAGAAATATTGAATCGTTATGTGCAAGGATGATGGACTATTCATTACCTGTATGTAAAAGGACCAGGCTTAGAGCAGCTGAAGTGTATAAGAAATTGCATGATGAGATTAGGAAAGGGAGAAACCAAGGAAAGGAAAGCAATGCTGCCGTTACTGGGTCAACGAATGGACTTAATGGTGCTCAAGAGGAAAGCGTTGGCGGATCGTCTCACAAGGGTAGTAAGAGTTCAGTTGTCTTGGATGATAGTGAAGACGATGTGTTTTTGGATGACAGCGAAAAGGGGGGGCTTGAGGAAGGGTTGGATGTTGTTTCCCTTCACGATTGTGATGACGACGATCAGAGTGAGGGGGTTGAGAGTGAGAGTTTTGACGTTGCTGGTAAGAAGAGTGGGGGAATAGATGTGGGTGGAAGTTATAGTGGCGTGAAATCTGATGGAGAGGAGAGTGGGAGATCAAGGGTTCCTCTTCCGCGTTGGCAGAGAACTGTGAGCGAGAGTTATAATGGTGATGTTTTTGCGCATGAGAGGAATGAGGGTGGCGTGTGTTTTTTGTCTAGTGGAATTGGGAATGGAAGTGGTGGGGTCGGTTTGAAGGGGAGGGGGAGTAATGTGGTAGCTGGAAGGACCGAGTTGCAGTCCGGGTTTTGCGAAAAGAACAAGGATGGTAATGTTGTTGTTGTTGTTGATGATGATGATGATGATGATGATGCCTGTGTTGTTTTGGAAAAGGATGCAGAGGAATTGCAAAGTTCTTCTAGTGGAGAAGGGGAAACATTTAAAGATGATTCAGATGATGGGTATCATAGAGTGGAGTTGCCGGAGAGTTTTACGGTCGAGGAGGGAGAAGAGGATGGTGATAGAGGGCAAGGTGAGATGGAGTTGAAGAGGAACAAAGTTGGTGGAATTGAAGGGTTATGCAACTCTGATATTGGTAAGATTGAGATTAGTGATTTCGACACGGATGATTTTTTTTGTGTGGCAAAACGTACCCGATCACACAATAATTTGGAATCGGCTAAGAAGAGAATGAAGCTTGAAACAGTTAGCCGACCGCTTTGTGTTAACGAGGAGAAGTTGGATGATAATGATGACAACGATGAAGATTATAATGGTGACAATGATGAAGATTATAATGGTGACAATGAAGCAGTTGATCTTGCTAAGAAAGTTCGATCTAAGAAAGGAAAAGGTAAACCAACAGGGGGGAGTGATGGTGATGAGACTTGTGATCATAGGTCTCGGACAATGATAATTGAGTCTAGAAAAGGCAGTGGAGGTGAGCATGGACTTGGTGTATGCAGAAGGAAGCCTAGTAAAAGAAGGCGAAAAGAATATGAAGTAGTCAAAATTCTTGCAAATTCCCTTTTTTTGGACCAGGAAGATGCGCCTTTTAAAGAAGAAAGGGAACCTCTCGAGGAACCAGTTCTTCCTCTGAAGTTCACATTTGGAATTGAAGAGTCAATTCCTCCAGTTAAATCAGAAGAGGAGAAGCAATTGGAGGAACTTTGGGCTGACATGGCCTTAGCTGTTTGCTTAAAGGATACCACTGATGATGCAACGGTATGTTGCCATAGATAATACAAGCACTCAAATAAATAATCTTCCCTTAAATTTATCCAGTCTATCACCTTGTGAACACTGTTAGAAATGTAGGTTTTGCAATTTTGTTCCGTTTTTTCCACTTTATTAGGCATCATATTACTTCAACTAACAGGTTGTGTGTGTTAAGTTTATTGTTGACCTATTTCGAGGTCTCAACTATCTGAGCTCTTTATGAAGGAAATCATCTGTAATATTGGCGAAATTTTCATCGTAGTTTGATATTGACAACGTATTACACGACTAGTTTAGACATCTTGATATCGTCATTATTAGAGCAAAACTCCACACTTATGTTCCGAGTGGTAAACAGAATACCTTAATTATACAGAATCACAAACTACATTTATGAAGTCCATCCCAATAAACAGCTTATGCAGTTCTTCAACAGCTTTAATACGAAAGGAAAAGTTTTGCTTGTCATATTTAGTTCAAAACTCCTGTAGCAGTGCCATCCCCTTTGCACCAGAGAATTTAATATCAGATATTTAGTTCTTATGATCTGATTTGTTGACAAGGACACGAGGTTTCCCCCATTGGTTTTTTTATATCACTGCGTATTTAGTTCTTCAAACCCGCAGATTTATGGAGGGCTTAGGTGACGACTTAAGGCATAATTTGTTCATACTGGATTGAGTGTAATCTTGATAAAAAATTCCCGGCAATTGTAATGACATACAATTTTTTCTTTATTAAATTACACCAAATGCTTAGTATCAAAATCCTAAATCATAAAGGTTACCAAATCTAATGCACCCTTTTTTTTACTATCAAATTGATGGTAATAGAGAACTAATTCCTAGTTGTTTAGCTACATCCATCTTAGAGGGGTACTGTTTCATTGAATGATTGACTTTTTGGATGCTTGTTTACGTCCTCCTTTTCCTGTTGTAAACAACTTCTTAATGCATTTCTCCTTATAATTCTATAATTAGATTGACAATCAACTTATCAAATAAGTGTTGTAGAAACTACTGAGAGCATTGATATCTCAAAAACCGAGTTAAAACACGACTTTTTGTCAGCTGAGATTGTTAAGCCATTTTTTCAGGTTGCCATTTCGTGACTAGTCACATTTTCTTGCTTTTATTTGTGTGCATATTGTTGCATCATATTTATTTTTGTCTTGAATCTATCTATTATGACTTGACAGGGTTCGAGTTTTCTAATTGCAATGAAATGTAATTCTCTTCTATTTAAGTGAAACTTGTGTTGTTTTGTGTTGATCAGCTGGACGAAAATGAAGATGACGCCCATGAGGTTAGACTTGATACAGCCACCCTTTGTTGTCAGGGGAATCACGAGCTTTATCTTGACGAAGAAATTGGACTTCTATGCAAATATTGCTCTTTTGTGGATTTGGAAATCAAGTACTATGTGCCCCCTTTTGTAAGTCTTGTCATCCTGAATACATTGTCGTTTTGTTCATGATTGATGGTTTGTGTTGCTGCTTTAACATGCTGCAATAACGCATGGTGATTTAATTCCTAGCAATCTGCCTTATTCATCAAAGGTAGATTGGTCTGCTGCCTCTTCAAAGGTAATAAGAAATATGCTTTGCAATTGTCTTGCTTATCCAACTACTTTCACTTGAAAATGCAGTTCTTTGGCACAGTCTAAGTCCGACCAACTCTCTGCCAACCTTTTTATATAAAGGAATTGTGAGCTTAATGTCAAATGGCTTTTGTTTTGAAGCATTGTTTTCTAGTTACTAAAAATAATCAGTCAAAGTGCCAGTAGGTAGGAATACTGTATTCCAAGGCCACACTTGTTGAAACTGCACTTTATTTGTGGCCTATTTAATGATATACCGAGCATAAATGAGTTTTTGCCTGTAAGCACATGACTAATTCAGACTATTTGATGTAATAATTTGACAGAACAGAATAATATTTCATTTGAAATTGATGCTAATACATCTTTAATAAACATTTTGTATTCAATCCTATTTCCGAATAATCTCTAGGTAGAAATTGTTCATATAACATCTGATTTCTGAAATGTCGACTCTGTGCAGCAGGATAGATATCCTAGGGGGAAATCAGCTAGGAGAGACTTTGTGACAATGCAATACAATATCTTCAATGAGCTCCAATACCAAGATTATGGTCATGACACACATCTTGATTATGATCCCAGCACTCTTGCTCAAGGCACGGTGTGGGACTTAATTCCTGGTATTGGAAAGGGTATGCATGGACATCAGCGTGAAGGCTTTGAGTTTCTGTGGAAAAACATAGCTGGAGGAATTTGTCTTGACAAGTTGAAAGAGAATACTAACTTGAATGGTGGGACAGGATGCATTATATCACATGCTCCAGGGACTGGGAAAACCCGCCTAACCATAGTGTTTCTCCAGACATATATGCAATTATATCCAACAAGCAGGCCTGTAATAGTTGCTCCTTGCAGCATGCTCCTTACATGGGAAGCAGAGTTTTTGAAGTGGGGAGTTGACATTCCCTTTCACATTGTAAACAAGAAAAATCTTTCTGGGAAAGAAAATAGGACAGCTATGGATCTTTTCAGGGAACTTAAACCTGTAGAACGTGGTATAAATGTCATCCGTATGGTGAAATTATATTCTTGGAAAAAGGAGAGGAGTATCCTGGGGATCAGTTACAAACTTTTTGAAGAACTTGTCAGTAAAGAAAAGAGTAAAACCAAAATATCAGATATGACTGGAGATGACCAGGTAAGGAAAGTCCTTCTCGAACTTCCTGGTCTTTTAGTCCTTGATGAAGGACATACACCTCGAAATGACAGGAGTCATATCTGGAAAGCTTTGTCCAAGGTCCAAACACAAAAGCGGATTATACTCTCAGGAACACCCTTCCAAAATAACTTTGATGAGCTTTACAACACTTTGTGCTTGGTAAAGCCTAAATTTGCAGATGAGATCTCGTCTAAACGCCAGAGAGCTTTTCCTAAAAGGCGTGGTCGCAAGAGAAATACTGATGCCAGAAGGAATTGGGCTTCCTTGACAACTGCGATTAGCAAAGTCACTGATGATAAACTGGAAGCTCAGAGGGTGGAAGAGGTTAGAAAGATAATTCGGAAATTTGTACATGTACACAAGGGTGGTGTGCTACGAGAAAGTCTCCCTGGATTGAGGGACTCTGTGGTTATCTTAGAGCCAGTCCATTTGCAGAAGACCCTTCTTGAAAATGTTAAGCAAATTAATGGCCTTGATCATTTTGAGATGTTATATTTATTGTCTGTGCTCTCTGTACACCCTTCTCTGTTGCCAGAGAAATCATTTGGAACCCTGGAGCTTAAGTTTGCTGATCTGATGGAGTTAGAAATGCTTAGATCAAAACCTGAGGCTGGAGTCAAAACAAAATTTCTTATGGAACTCATTCGGCTTTGCCAGGCGAGGAATGAGAAGGTTCTGGTGTTTAGTCAATATCTTGAGCCGCTGAACATGGTAATCAAGCAGCTTGAGTCAAATTTCAGCTGGATCCAAGGAGAAGATCTATTATATATGCATGGAAGGCTTAAAATAGGTGAACGTCAAACATTAATCAAGCATTTTAACAATGCAAATAGCAAGGCGAAAGTGCTGCTGGCATCAACTAGAGCTTGTTCTGAAGGGATAAATCTTGTCGGTGCTTCAAGAGTGGTTTTGCTTGATGTTTTGTGGAACCCATCTGTGGAAAGACAAGCCATCAGCCGTGCCTACAGGCTAGGGCAAGAGAAAGTTGTCTACGTTTACCACCTCATTACTTCAGGGACAATGGAAGAGGAAAAGTATTTTTGCCAAGTTGAGAAAGAGCGATTATCAGAGTTGGTGTTTGATTGCACAAACAGAAGCAGTAGTCATCAGAAGGGTGTGTTTGATATCACAGACGACAAGAAGGACAAAATTCTGGAAGAAATGGTTCAGCTTGACAAGCTCAAACCCATGTTTAAAAAGGTTGTATACCAACCAAAAGATACTAATCTAGTCAGATCTTTTGACTTGGATTTGTAGTAAATCATGCTGAAATTTTGCTACAATATTCTCATCTTTGAAGCTGAAAGGTGGACAACAAAATATTTCACACTACTACGATTCTGAGGGTGCATCATTTTAGAACATGTAAATGATTCGATACTACTCAGTATGCTCTGTTTCGATCATTTTCTTTTTATTGCAGGGAACCCTAGGGAATCTCTGATAGTACTCACAGTTTCTACATTTAAATGACAAGCTTTTAACTATATGCATATCTTACACTGATTTTGTTACACTTCACGCTGTATTTGCTACATTAGAGGTTAGTTCATTCTGACTTTGTTGAAGCCAACACTGCACTATTTGCTACAGTATAATCCTGGGAATTCCCAATTCTTGTTCTCATCTCTCCAAACCCTAAAATCCTCAATGTCACAAGATCTCCAGTTATAATTTACAGTCTCGTTTGCAACCCATAGCTTCATCATCTTAGTCTTCGGCATACAAAAGATTGGTTGGTGGTAATTTTCCATCCTCTATTGTCATGACCCTATAGCTTGTATCGTCCTTATCCTGGAATATTGAATTTGAAGGTGAAAGATCCTTACTGATTTGTGCAGCTTCACCACAAACGCCTTAAGTGAACTACCACGAAGGGTCTCCTAGATCTGTAGTCGTATCAATACATTTCCCGTTTCATGTTTCAGCATTTCATCCCAGCTTCTCCATTCGTATTGTAGATTTGCAGTCGTATCAGTCTGCAATAAAAACAATTTAACGTAGGAAATTGACACAGTTATTATTCGGAAGACATAAAAATATTAAGAGGTTTGGATTATAACATTTCTCTTAGGATTCTCAGGGCATGTAAGACTGTTATGACCCTGTTTATGTCTTCTCTGACATGTCATTTTCCTATCCTCTTGACATCTTCACATCACTGTTTTCTTCCCATTATTCTCTCACTCTTCCTTTTCTGTCTTCCATGCAACTTCAGACCATCTTGTTCTTGTCGACCCAAAAAACTCGAGCCTAGTCTGGTTGAGTTTCTTTGAAATGAAAAGGAGACGAGTTGATGACCTGACCAGATCTGCTAACATCATTTCAATAAAAATGATACAATCACTCCCAGATTAATTCAATAATCCAAGTTTTTTTCCGGATTAATCCCTGAGCGGCTATGACATCGAGGCCTTTTCCCATTAACTGGATCAACGAAATACGGATAAGATTTGATAAACTTTTCTTTTCAGTATCAATCATTAACATACTCTTCAACCCTCTACCTTTTTTTTTTTACTTCATTACAACCACAGATATACCCTACTTCTTTCTACATCTCCACAGATCCATGTTACCTACCCCCATCCTTTATTTCCGTTCTTCAGACTATTATCCTCACTTAATTTCCTTTCTTCTCAGTTGCTTTCCAAATTTTCGCCCACCATATTAAGTCATGCCCTGCTAGCTGTCCATGATCATCAATATTAGAGTACGTAGAGATTTGAATCGGAGCCAACTCTTGACCCCAGTTCTTCACCAACTCACCCATTGATAGTTTTTCACATCAAGTCCTAATAAGCCCTAAAACACTATTCCACCGCGATGTTCTCAAGATCCTCCCTTGCATCAGTCCCAATACTCTACCAAGATCCTCCCTTGCATTAGTCCGAAAACACTCCGACCTTTTCAAATCTGCTTCCAAGTCTTTATACAATGGTGTCTTCACAACACTTTCAGTACAACTTGAGTAGTTCTTCCGTTTGCGAGTCCCTTTCTGGTTGGCAAAGATGTGGTTGGCACATCTCCTTTGTTCTGCGCCATGTAGCAACTCTGATACTGCACCAAGTAGGCTTGAAACCAAAATAAATTAAATGGTAAATTGTGAAACGAAAAATATGTAAAGTAAATACTCATCGCCTTAAATCAGATATGAATGCCCACCCATTTTCAAGACTCATTGGGATTTTGAGGTCAGCCATAATTTGAAGCAAGAACCATCTTCAACGTGTCTTTCCATCTGTCACATTTTGCCCATATGTTTTAAACGGAATTCTAAAATTAAACGGAGTGGAGGGGTCACATTAAGAAAGTCTAATGAGTAGAGGGATGAAACAATGCAAACCATTATTTGTATGGATGGGCTTTGGTACTATGCGCTTGTTAGTGTGGGCCAAAACTCTTAGGGCTTATCAGCATTTAACTTTTATTTTTCTCTTCTTAATTAATGGTTAAACGTGTCTCGAACTTTATGATGACCAATTAATCTTCGCCCATACATTTATTTATTTATTTCATTTCTGTGCTATAGTGAGCCTGTATGTATATATTGAGATTATATTCACCTTAACTTTCAAGTTCAATTAAAAATAAATTTTCCGGTGGGCTAGTCTCAAAGGTTTGGCAAGATTTGCATTGTGTCTGTCATGCATGCAAGATCGATATGGGATTGATTTGAGCCAGAGAATGGGTTGTGGATTTAGGGTTAACCTTCAATTAATTTAGATAAATAATAAAAAATGATATGTGTCATGTATTTATATCCATATAATTATAATTATAAAACTCTAATCAACTCAACTCAAGACTTGAGTTACAATATTTGATTTTAAATAGACCCGAATCAATTTATTTTTTATTTTAAAAAATAATCTAAAACAACATTTTTATAATAAAAAAACGAACAATATGACTAACTATAGAATTGACTCGATAAATGGAGTATGGTGCTATATATAACTATGCACATAACTCGGATTTTATTCAACCAGTCCTTTGGGGTCATCGGATCTCACTTTCTACCCAAGACTTCTGGTTTCAGCATTCGTGATTCTCATCACAGAGACCAACCTCAAACTCTCTTAACATGGAAAATACAAGAGGAACTGCACAGAAAAATCTTACTACTCCTGCAATAGTGTGATAGGGTTTCCTCCATAACTGGATTGATTTAAGCCACCTTAATTGTTGTCAGTGTCCACATAGAGAATTAATACATCATGTCATATATCAACAAGAAGGTAATAATTGTCAGAAATGGCTGATCTTGGGAAGATGAAAACCCCTCAAAACCATTTACTAGCTAGCAGATACAGTCACAAGCTGATCGATGATAAGTTATATATTCTTATTCTAGTAATATTACAGCAGTCTTTCTTAATAATTTAACTAAAGTTTGATTTAACTAGAAAGAGGAAAAACATTCATGTTCTGATGAATTTGAATCATCGCATGGGGAGTGATTGTGTCTACCTTCGTAGGTTGTTATCACCATTCGACAATCCTCTGATAACCTCTCAACCCTCTTCTTGACTCGACAGTTGTTGTGAGTACAACGATAGTAGCTTCTGCATGGCGGTAAATAATTACAAACAGTAAGTTAAGAAAAAAAATAGACAAAACCCTTTTCAATTGAATACTCCCAGAAGAGTTTCCCCATATACAAATGCATTCCAAGTGAAATACTTGTGCAGAATGTAAGGTGTGGATTGAAAAAAAGGATGGACAAAAACCATCAGATTTACTTGCATTTTTCCATGTGATATTACATTGAATTGGATACGTGAAACATCTGATCCAATCCTAGGTACTCGTAAGATATTCCCACTTTCCAGCATGCTCGTTAATATTAATTCCATGACTGAAACATGCATCTTAGACTTATCAGCTATATTCAAAAACATACAGTACTCGTATAGCTATAGGCTGTACACTGAAAGATCATAGGTTTGTTCAAACCATTTTGAACAGACTATATATAGTTCGAATGCTCTAACACCATCGCTAGTATTCATTTGGGTTTATGTGTTTAGTCTGGTTGTTAGTTTAACAGTACTGGAACAGCTGTAATAATTAATAGTACTTCGTAGAGCAGGCAGCATAAAAGATTTCGTCGTTGCGTTTCTTTTTTCAAAGTATTTCAACGATTTGGTGTTTAGAAATAGCATTTTTAGGTTAAATTGGTAAGCATCACAAAATCAGCTCTTCCTTCTGGATCACTGTTGCCTGCCCCTTTAAATCACTATACATTAATTCCCACTCGATTGTCTTTTTGGATGACACTTCCTGCTATCTCAATAGGTTGGCATTTCCTATCCCTATCGCATTCTACAATTTAAGCGACAAGAGAGGCCACAATTATTGAAGTTCTATATATACACGGATGAAACACGCCTTAAATCTAAAAGCCTAACCTTATGTAGGTGTTGCGTACTTCTCATAAATGAACTGATTTACTTACTAGCTAATATCAAACTCACATTTTCTTAATACAAGTGTGTTGATCCGATATTCTAGTAATCAGTCATCTCAACTATAGACCTCAAGTATATTTTGGAAGGCAATGTCCATGTTTTTGGATGTAGAGTGCGCGGTTGTGAATTACTGTAAAATGTTTTTTCTTATCTCAGTAATTAAGATTTTCTAAATAATATTTTAAGTTTATCATAGCACCTTCTCTTTCAATTAAAAAGTTATATAAGCACAAAAGGATGATGAACTATAATTTTTCACACTTAGAAGACATCGTTGATAAGTTTTTAAACCTCAGTAATTTTAGTGGTAGAAGCATTTAAGTTTAGAAATTGGTTTTCGAGCATGTGAGAGCAATTATTGTTTTTCCTTCAAATACTCAAGAGCATGTTCATGATTGTAAAATACTGTTTGAAAGATGGAACAGTTTGGAGGGTTTCTAGCTGGTTAAAAATGATACAGTAAAAGACATTTTGCATTATATTTCATGTAAATTAATCGTATATACTATAAAATTAGTGCGTAAAAGAAGAAATAAATTAGAACCATTGATTCCCAGTTAGTTGCTTACTTGTGTCTTAAGCAGGCTAGCTATATATTCTCCTGACACCCCTCCCTCCCCCAACAAATGATTAAAAGAAGCCTGAATAGCTGACACACCGTACTCCTATTATTCTTTCTTCTCTCCCAGTGGATGTCTTTGAATGGAATTATTGACCATCATTGCTTCAATGTGTTCGTGAGATTTGTTATGATATTATTGTTTCTAATAATAGTTAACCTAGGTTAATAAATCAAACCAGACATAACTTTCTCTAAGAAAAAAAGGACGCACAACATGCATCAAGAAATCAAATTAGTACTTGCTAATTATACTGAAATTTGAAGGTGTTGCATGAAATAAAGATTCAACTGTAAGAACCATGCATAGCAAATACTGGTTCAAATGTGCATGGAATCTGTGTAAGATAGAGGGCATTAATTAATATTAGAATCACCATGGAGATTATTGATAAATTTACCTTGGATGAAGGCTGTTTTTGACAACTTTCTGGCCATATTTTCTCCATTTATAACCATCATCAAGAACATCCACTTCACTCCTTGTTTGAAAACAAAATCTTGGTTCTCTGAGCTTTCTCCTCACTTTCAACTTGTTCTTGTCTGCGGATGAGCTCCTCCACCTGCAAACGAGATCAGTTCAGATCCTAGCTAGCTCAGCCTTTTTGTCGTGGCTCAAAAGGGGCTCAGATTAAAGAAACAATAAAGCTGTTTCATGAGCCGGGGAAGAGGGGGGCTATGCGCCGTTGTATTTATTTAAATAGATGGGAAAGGATAAGAAATCCATCGATGGACAGGAAGATCTGAGCATCAAGAGTTTCAAGACTTTTCTGGTTCAAAAGATGGGGAAAAAATGAGAGAGGTTCTGTACTATTGTAGACAAAAGCACACTGTGGCAAAGTGGAAGCCATTTATCTCTTCCACGTATATGATATGAGTAGATCTCTTTAGATTCTGTTGAAATTTCGAGAGCTTGAAGAATAATTTCTTCCATTTGTGTGTTATGTGCGTTCATGTTTGTCCTTGCTGTCGAGAGAGAGTAAAGCGCCAAAATCTCCTCCTTGAAACAGAAAAAAATAAAATAAAAAAAGAAACACGCCTCAGTGAGAAGGATACCATTACCATGAATTGTTGCCATCGTTGCTAGCATTACCAGTGCAGTTCTCATCACTAGAAGCCTTTGGATCCAATGCCCCCACCTAAATTTCCCACAACCAGAATCCATTACAAGGATCAACCAATCAACTACTCCATGAGTAAAATAACTTGAAAAATTGGAACGATATAATCTACTATCAAAGGCACTAATTGAGAAATCAAGAACTGGTCCAGTTCTTTTTCGGAAAAAGAAGAAGAAGAGATGCATAAACAGTTTTAGGGATCTCACGACCAATAGTTTTAAGGATCTTATCACAACCCTAGTCTTTCTGTGCAAGATTTTTCCTTACAGAATAGCATCAAAATACATACCTCCTGGTCATTATGACTAAACCCCATGTGAGTATTGTTGGTTGCGGTAGTATTAGCATTTTGAGGCTGGGATATGTGAGAAGATTGTGAAGGGGCCAAGAAGCTCAAAACCTGGTTTTCTTCAAATTGAACAAAACCCATCTCATGGATTGCTTGTGGTGTTGAGAAAGAGACATGTAGCTCGTAATTTGGGACTTCTCTTTCTCCATGATCCATTCTGATAAAAAAGAAAGCTTCTCTCTTCTTCTTCTTCTTCTTCTTCTTGTCTCTTTTGGTGCATAAGTATCAAGCGCAAGCTATAGGCCTTGCTGCTTTTGTGTTTCACACCATGTACTAGTCCGGTCAACAAGTAAAGGCCGAAAGGAATGTTTCCTGGAAATTATTCCTTTCCATCTTCTATAAGGATATCTACAGGAGTAAAAGACTTGAACAGTCATTGCTTATCTCTCTCACACTCACACACAAGCAACAGTACGAACTAATAATTAAGGAAAATTTGGGTTGTCTACCAAATTATAATATCAGGTTTTCTATAGGCCAATAGATGAACTGGGTAAATAGCAGTGAGGGCTAATCTTTCTTACCCTCTCGTATAAGTGGGGATAGGATTATAATAAGTAAACCATACTCTACCATTAAAACCATAGCTCAGCACCAATATATAGCTCAACACCAATGAATTAGAATGAATGTAAATAATAAACTAATGAAATTTATATTTAATAATATAAACATCATTAATCTGTGGCTGAGATTCAAGGGAAAATCAGGAGCAAGAAATATATCTAATTTTGAATGTATGAATTTGAAAATAATTAAACTTAACACAAAAGAAATTAAGTATCAATCCGAAAAAGCTCATCCGATGATACTCATAATCGTTAATTAATGTATACAAATATGATGCGCATGTGATGGTGTGTACGCATTTTGCTAACAGCTGAAACTAGTTACAAAATTTGCGGGTAGTAATGTTTCTCACAAATTTAGTGATATATTCTAATTAATACATTGCTTGTGTATTGGATAGGTTAGAATCTTGAAAATAATTTGTTAATCAAGAAACTCAACAATCAAGTTTCAAAAGCTAATTAGTAATTAATATGAAAAAGAAGACTGTATTTATCTTGCTTAACAAACACGTTTTTTGGTGCCACACATGTTCATGTTGGAAACTAAGAACTTGTTTATTTGTTAGGAATTCTTTAGTGTCATCTTAACACGCAATCTAAATTAAATCCTACATTCCAAAGATGACGTCTGCTGTCGATGCGTAGGTGGTGAGGTGATGAAAATGTTGTCCACACCCTCCACTTTGAGCGAGAAATTAGAGGAGTAGTAACTATTTAGTAGTATTTAGTAGGTGGTTTACTGGTAAAAATTTTGAATTAAAAGGTTTGTTTTCTATTTGATTCAGTTTCGAGTTTTTTGTTTGTTAATATAATAACTACTAAAAGTTTATATGATCATTAATTTTATGACCCATAAGATTAATCGAGGTGCATAAAAGCTAAAATATAATTAGGCATGAGTGTATTTTTTGTCAAATATTGCAAATTGATGAAATTAGAGGGAGCCTCTTGATTATCTTATTTTAAAGTTTTTTTTTTTTGGGTGGGGGGACTTGGATACAAGAAACATAATTAAAATGGCTTAACTGTTAGAAACCAAAAGGGTTGGTTTTCATTAAACTAAGGGTTAGCTTGACCCGATGCGAGTAGACGTACGGAGGAATATTTTTGGCGGTCTAATCAATGGAAAAATATTTCTAGTATCTGAAAATTTGTTTGTTTATATATATCCAATTCTTATTAAATGAAATGCAAGCGATCCTAGTCAAAAAAAAAAAACCCATTAAGACGAAGAAGATTTCTATAATTTCAATTCAGATGTAGCCGTCAAAAAATCAAATTAAATAAGGAAAAAAATTCCTTATTTCTTTTTTTCTTAAAGAGAAAAAGGCAAGACTGAGTTACAAAGCCTGGTGGTAATTTTCTTCATCTTTCTTTTCATGTAATCATAATATATATCTTAGTGCACCTGAGTTATCAAATTGTGAAAATTCTTGATAATCTTTTCGGCTTCATATGCATCAAATAATGTATGACTGGTCGATCTTATCCTTGAAGATTCATGTTTAACTTTCGTTAGTAGAAGTTATGACGTTAATTAGGTGCTTTGATATATTACATGGTAGAGATTTAGAGTAAAAGAATTCTATAAAAACAATAATTACAACTTTTTTTGTATCGAAAATTAACAACTTTTAAGCACATATATTGCAGAAAGTACTATATATCTTCCAAAAAAACAGGCAACTCTGATTGTCATAATTAATATTGATTAATTGTAGGTGTATTTCTTAGGAGTTGCCATGAAACCTTATAAGGTTTTTGATGTGTGTGCACGTGCATGGCGCCCTTGGCCAAGGTCCTTGCTTAGTTCAGACTCCATGATGCTGTAATTTAAGTTGCTTAATTATGGAGTAATGGAGATGTGGAGCTCCATGAGGCGGCATATAAAACAACTATCGAAGAAAGTAGCCATAGTTGCTGCTTTTTTATATCCTCGTTAATTATATGATCAATCAAAGTAGGATATAGTTATTTGTTCACTTATTTAAGTAAGCATCATTAAAAGGAAATTAATTGCTTCAAGAGTCCAACAAGCAGACAACAGCAGGAAACAACACTATAATAATTTCTCTGTTTTTTACACCATCAACAAATATTTGGTAAGGGTGGCACTTGAAATCTGAAACCTAGTGCCTAATATCATGTTACAGTCCAGTTCTACATGTCAAGGAACCATCTCATTTAAAATTTTAAATTGATAGGTGAGATTTCAGAATATAATTTATATTATTCTCTAATACATCTTCTTGAGTAAAAGTTTTTTGAACTTGAAACTTGCACGGATTCATATTATCTTGTGCTTGATTATTATCAAATAAAATAGGAATGGTAAGTAATTATTATCAAATAAAATAGGAGTGATGAGATTCAAACTCGTGATCGCTGAGTCAACAAGACTGTAATATCATGTTACGAAATCATCTCATCTTAAAATTTCAATTGTTAAGTAAGACTCTAAAATATGATTTATATTATTATCTAAAAATATATGGATATAAATGAACTAGAAAGACTCAACTGGGACGTTTACAGGGGTTGAAGAGCCAATATTCTCACTTCATCAAAAAGAATATATGTATACACGCCTCAATAAAACTCGCATTGGATAGAGTAAAAGGAGAGCGAGCTTAAAGTTTAATTCAAAATCGTTTATTTGTTTAAACTTGATGATAGACTCATCTTTCTAGTTGTTATCTTGATTTTTGTTAAAATAGAGAGTTCATTTTATAGACATGAACAAAGAAGTTTTAAACTAAAGATTAAAAAAACATTACAACCAGGCTCTGAATTGATTCGTCGAACTGGACGGAGTCTTCTAACCAAGTCTTTTTTTTCTGTAGGCCGCAGCCCCCACCTGCCGCCCCTAGTTCCATTGGTTAAGTACTTCGATAAGAGAATAAATGAGGGGGGAGGGGGAGGGATTCTGTTGGGAAGATGAAGTCTTGGGGGCAATGAGTGGGTGGGGTACATGAAAACTTCCATCCATGTCTATGACAGTTGAAAAATGAAAAAGATAAGAGCCTCTCAAATCTTGCCAAATCAAAATCCAATATATGTGTGTATCTATATATATCTGTCTGTACTCTGTATACATTATGAATATCTGTCAACTCGATCGGACCACCCTTATTTACCTTACCTGCAAAAGAGAGAAAGAAATGAAAGAAAAACTATCATGGCCCCCGTCCCTTCCACTCACTCTCACCTGTTACTTCATCCACAGTCTCTCTCTCTCTCTATCTATCTATCTATGAAAAGTCCCTCCCAACTTCCCCCACAATACCAACATCAACAACAACTAGAAACTGATCCCTATTTTTTCAACACCCTAACAACAACAGCACAAACAATATGGAAGTTGAATATATATATATATATATATATATATATGATCAGACGAACTTTTTCAAGGCACCATATTATGGTGGTAATGGAAAATGTGTGTCTTTAACTAGATAGATTGAACAAGACGTCTTTGTGGAGTGAGAAGAGGCTCAGATCACTTCGTTACATACTGAGTACTGAAAAAATGGAGCTTCTGATTCATGAATCCGAGACCAGGAGCCTAACTTTGTGGAGAAATCATATATATGCTGCCTCTCTGCAAAATGTGTTGGGATATTTTTTCTGTGAATGAGATCGGATTTTATAAAGGAGAATAAATTTTTTAAGAGATGAGGAGTAGATAAATGGCACTGTATATATATTGAGTTTTATAGTTTAGTTTAAATTCCACTGCTCTAATGAGTGATGACACATCTTATTCTCGTTAATGTTTAGTAAAAAACATAATTAATGGACAAACTCGATCTAAACCCAATTGCCTGTCTCAATTTGTGAAATCTTTTATTATGTTTCAGGTAATTAATTAGCTTAATTAAACAAAAGAGATTTTCTCATGTTATAATCTCGAGTTTCCATGCATAAAGAAGCTAAAAAGTCATTATCTTTCAAAATATATACCTTGACCTGTACATAGCAAAATTCTTGTGAAAAATATATATTTAATTACTATTTGTATGCAAATAAAATTTTATTCGGCAATAAATCATGGTTTAATTCTTTCTTTATTAGAATGTATAACAGGAATATTGCATAAAATAGGAAAATAATGAAAGCAAGTAGAAAACAAATAGGACACTACCATGCACTGCCATATATAATTCATAGACAAACAGCTAATGAAAATTGAAGCACTTGCGCATTGCAAGAATATATCTAATACAAAATTGTATCATGGTATCAGAGCATGAACAAAACCAAAACCAACAAATCAAATTCCATAAAATCAAACAAATCCAGAATCTGCCATAAACCCAGACCATCAAAACACAAAAATATTCCATCAAAATTGATCCTCATTCCTTACCTGCCCACCATACACAAACCCAAAGACCATCTCAGCAATTGGCAAGAACTACCAAGAAGATATCACAATCATCTGTGGTAACAAGAGATACACCATTTGCCAAAACAAACCAAAAATCATAAAGCCAATCAACCATCCGTCCTCAAAGATCCAACCGGAAAAAACACCGGAAAACCAACCCAAAAATCAAAAATCCAGAATTCACAAACAAGACCCAAATATTGGAAATTCAACCAATCAAGAAATCACCAAAGATCATCCACCAGAAATCATCATCTGTCATCCAGTTCCTGCAAATTGAAGCACAAAACTTCAATTGTCAGAAATCAAAAATTGAAAAGAAACCAAGAACCAGAACATGGTCGAAACCACTACTGATGCCACTGCCACCAAAGAACAAAGAATAACAATCTCACCTTATGACATAATCTCCCTTGACAACCCTAGGTCTACAATTACTCAGGTACAATTGAAAGGAGACAACTATGCAAAATAGGCACGATCAATTAGAACTGCCATAAGAGCCCAAACAAAATTTGGGTTTATTGATAGAACAATCAAACAACCCAACAAGAAATTAGAAGATTTGGAAGATTGGTGGACAATTAACTCACTGTTAGTGTAATGGATTTGGAATACCATTGAACCAACTCTTCGATCTTTTATTTCACATGTAGAATAATCCCAAGAATTGTGGAAAGATTTGGAAGATAGATTCTTCATCACCAATGGACCACGAATTCAGCAATTAAAATCTTCACTGGCAGAATGCAAACAAAGAGGTATGTCAATCATGGACTATTACGGCAAACTTAAACAAATTTGGGATGAATTGGGAAATTTTGAACAAATACCCGTATGTAAATGTGGAAAATGTACCTGCAACCTTGGGTCAATCCTGGAGAAGAAGAGAGAAGAAGAAAAATTGCATTTGTTCTTGATGGGTTTAGATGAAAACCTCTATGGAACGGTGAGGTCTAACATACTGGCTCAAGACCCACTGCCAGGAATCAATAAAGCTTACTCGATTCTGATTCAAGAAGAAAGGGTGAAGATGATTACACGAGGGAGAGATGACCAAAGGGAAGTCATGGCCCTAGCCGCACGAACCCGACCCGACGGAAGAGATAGAGGGAACATGTTTTGTTCACACTGTAAAAAGGTGGGGCATGAAGCAACCACTTGTTTTGAACTGAGAGGCTACCCAGAATGGTGGGGAGAACGACCGAGAAATGACAGGAGAAATGGGTCTGGCCGTGGAAGGGGAGCGATGAACGGAAGAAGAGGTGGCCGGAGTTACAGAGGCAGTGGAGACAGAGGCACCACAGCTCGAGCCAACGCAGCTCAGGCGAGCTATGCCGTCGAGAAGGAGCCTCCATCGCCATCGCCACTGTCTGGGTTAAGCACGGGACAGTGGGAGACACTAATGAGGTTGCTTGAACCGAAGGAAGCAAATGAATTGATCATGGGTAAGATGACGGGTAAGATGTTAATTGCTGCTTTAACAGCTAAATTAACGGACAAAGAATGGATTTTGGACACCGGAGCATCAAATCACATGACCGGCATAGTTGAGGAATTTGATGATTTAAAAGAAATTTTTGAAATGTCACGTGGGATTACCAGATGGAAATAGCATCATTGCTACCAAAGAGGGAACAATTCCCCTCGAAACAGATTTGAGCCTTCAAAAAGTCCTTTACATACCAGGACTTAATTGCAATTTAATTTTCGTATCACAATTAATTGACTATTATGATTGCATTGTTCAATTTGCTAAAGGTGTGTGCGTCATACAGGACCGCATTACGAGGATGCTGATTGGAGCGGGTGAAAGACGAGATGGACTCTACTATTTCAAGAGGATACCGTGAGTGAAGGCATTGCGAATCAGCAGAATAATATCTCTTGATCTTTGGCATAAGCGATTGGGTCATCCGTCAATGTGAATAATACAGTTAGTTCTTGAAGTAGAAAAACACAGTGACAACGTAAATGAAATTTGTGATGTTTGCCAGAAAGCAAAACAAAGAAGAGATAAGTTTCCTATCAGTAATGACAAAACCGAAACTATTTTTGAACTCATTCATTGTGATTTATGGGGACCATACCGAACAATATCCTCCTGCGGTGCCTCATATTTTTTGACAATAGTTGATGATTTTTCCCGTGCCGTATGGATTTATTTGCTTGTCGATAAGAAAGAAGCTCCAAGTATGATTAAGAAATTTTTCTCAATGGTTGAAAGACAATTCAATCAGCAAGTAAAATTTTTTCGAAGCGATAACGGCACCGAATTTACATGTTTGAAAGATTACTTCCTTGATCAAGGGATTATTTTTCAAACCTCATGTACAGGCACACCGCAACAAAATGGAAGAGTAGAACGGAAGCATCAACATATTTTAAATGTCGCGCGAGCACTACGGTTTCAAGGATCACTTCCAATTAAATTTTGGGGAGAATGCATACTGACGGCGGGCTACTTGATTAATAGAACTCCGTCTTTGATCCTCAACGGGAAAACCCCTTACCATGTACTCTATGGAATTGAGCCCAATTACAAACACCTACGGGTTATGGGCTCCCTATGCTATGCACATACAAATACAGGGGATAAGCTAGCAAGTCGAAGTCGCCGATGTGTCTTTGTCGGCTATCCGTATGGGAAAAAGGGGTGGCGTCTATATGACTTAGAAAAACAAGCTTTCTTTATATCTCGGGATGTTGTGTTCTCAGAAGACATTTTTCCATTTGCTACCACACCAAATGGGCTCCCCACTGGCAAAGAGATTATTGATTCATTCGCAGATTCAAATGCCCAAATATCAAGAGATATCGCAAATATTGATCACTCAACACATAACCCGAATACAAATATTACACTGTCAACATCTGTAAACTCAGAAGTTGAGTACGAAGAAATTTTGGGCAAGGGTCATCGACAACGGCAAACTTCCGTCCGCCTTCGTGACTATATTACTCACACTATCCAGAAAAAGAGTCCATCTCTCTCTTCACCGCCCGCACCACAACATTCCTCAGGTACACCCTACCCACTTTCGAACTATGTAAATTGTGATAAATTTTCTATGCCACATAGGCACTTTCTCGCAGCATTAACAGCTACACAGGAACCTGCATCATACTCAGAAGCAATGAAACACACAGGTTGGCAAAATGCTATGCAGCATGAAATTACGGCACTTGAACATAATAACACGTGGGAAGTTCAAAATTTACTAGAAGGAAAAAAGGCACTAGGGTGCAAATGGGTATACAAAATCAAATATAACTTTGATGGTACAGTTGAGCGACTAAAAGCTCGCCTTGTGGTCCTTAGAAATCATCAAATTGAAGGCCTTGACTATACAGACACATTTGCTCCCGTCGCCAAAATGGTAACTGTAAGGGTATTTCTTGCCCTGGCGGCTGCAATGAATTGGTCGGTCCATCAAATGGACATCCACAACCCATTTCTACATGGCGATCTCTTTGAAGAAGTCTACATGAAATTTCTACCAGGCTTTCGGGTAGGGACATCGGGGAAAGTATGCAAGCTTCGAAAATCATTGTATGGGTTAAAACAGACACCTAGATGTTGGTTTGCTAAACTCTCATCAACTTTGACAAAATACAGTTTTACATAATCGTACTCCGATTACTCGTTATTCACACTGCGCCAAGGAGCAAAACAACTTACCGTTTTGATTTATGTTGATGACCTCATCATCACCAGAAGTCATCCAACCGACATACAAACATTCAAAGATTATCTCAGTGCATGCTTTCACATGAAAGATCTTGGTGCTCTAAAATACTTCTTGGGTATAGAAGTGGCACTTGCGCCTGAAGGATTTGTGCTTTGTCGACGTAAATATGCACTTGATATTATTTCTAAGGCAGGGTTACTAGGAGCTCGACCTGCTACAGTTCCAATGGAACCAAATCACCAACTCGCCTTATCTACAAGTGCATACTTCAAAGACCGGAGCGATGATCGTCGCCTAGTGGGGCGGTTGATCTATTTGTGTTTTACTCGCCCGGAACTGTCCTACAGTGTTCATGTATTATCTCAATTTATGCAGTGTCCACGTGATGAACACATGGAAGCAGCTTTACGCGTCGTCCGCTTTCTCAAAAGTAATCCAGGTCAAGGAATACACCTTCGTCGGCAAAATAATCTACAACTACATGGCTGGTGTGATGCTGATTGGGCGGGGTGTCCTACGACTCGTCGTTCTCTTACTAGATGGATTATTTTTTTAGGAGATTCTCCGATCTCTTGGAAAACACAGAAGCAACATATTGTTTCTCGCTCCTCTGCAGAAGCAGAATATCGATCTATGGCTATGACTACATGTGAGTTGACATGGCTCAAAGCTCTATTATCCGACCTCGGAGTGTCTCATACTCGTCCAATGACTCTACAACTGCGATAGCCGGCGACACTCCACATTTCTCAAAATCCGGTATTTCACGAGCGCACCAAACATATTGAGGTTGATCGCCATTTCATCCAGTGACACAATTATTGCAGGTGCCCTTACCCCTATGTTCGTCTCCTCGTCTTCGCAGCTTGCTGACATTTTTACGAAGGCCTTGGGAAAACAACAATATGAGTTCTTATTGCGCAAGTTGGGCATTCGAGATCTTCATGCTCCAACTTGAGGGGGGTATTAGAATTTATAACAGGAATACTGCATAAAATAGGAAAATAATGAAAGCAAGTAGAAAACAAATAGGACACTACCATGCACTGCCATATATAATTCATAGACAAACAGCTAATGAAAATTGAAGCACTTGCGCATTGCAAGAATATATCTAATACAAAATTGTATTATTCTTAATTCTCTCTTTTTGTTTCCTTAAACAAACCCGATTTTGAATTCCATGTAATCAAGAAATAGTTAAAGCTACCACTCCACAAAAGATATTGAAAGCTTGTCATTTTCTAAAAAAAGAGGTATGATATAGGAAGCATTACAAATCTTTTATTTTGTCTGTACAAAACTTCAAGAAATCTTGTCAGTTTTTTTTTTTTTCTTTGGACTTGAGAGGTTACCGAATAAATGAGATGTGGCTGCAAATCTTGAAATGCGACAATTTAAGGACCAGTAAGTCAAGAGGAGCGACGGAGTATAATCCGCCGGCTTATTGGAGTTGGATGTTATGGTGACTCGAGATTCAGCCCTATTCTCAGCAAAGTCAAGAAGAATTCAAGCTGCCAGTGAATTCACTCGGCCGACAAGAGGAAAAATGAGACTCTTGAGGGTACCACGATTTCCAAACTTGTCGAGAATCATCGGTTGAATTTAAGAAATCTATGTGAGGTGCACTGATTTAAGATGAAGTATGTAGCTAGAGTGTACTTCATGTATATATTGAATAATGTAAATAGATTGTGTGGTATTTTTTTCCAAGACTTCAATGAGTTGTTAACTATTTATGTGATGGAAAAGTTTTTCCTGTAGTTTGAGTTTCAACTAAACTTTGAAGAAAACTCTTACCATTTACTATAAAATAAAATCTTAATTATTGATATCTAAACTGATAATTTGGTTTTCACCAATACACACACACAAAAGGAAACTTCACCATTCGAAAAGCGTATTTTGTAGGCACAGATAAACGAGTAAAACTCTAGTTATCTTGAATTTTTATAAGAAGTACATGTCCTGACTCCAATTCGAAATCTAGTGTATCAATCACATGTTATCTATCATCATGTCATGTCCCTTGATAACCATAATGTATAAACCATTTACCCTTGAAATAAAAGAGTTCAATCGAGAGTGAATTCTTCATTCCCTTGACCGGAGAATTCAAAATGGGGCTGGGTTTGTGTGTGTGTATATATATATAATGTTAATTCATAATTCCATTTATTTGCAATAAATCTTGGAAAAGGGGACACCTGGCCCTTACAAGCAAAGAGTAGATAAATATATATTGGGGCTGCTGCATATCGACTTGAAATTCCACATCTAGAACCTGTATGTGCAGGATCCTGCACAATTATCTATCACGTACCCATGCTGTGGTCTAAATAATTCTCTTCAAAACATTCAAATTACACATGCGAGTCCCCAATTATCTATCACGTACCCATGCTGTGGTCTAAATAATTCTCTTCAAAACATTCAAATTACACATGCGAGTCCCCACAGCTTGAAGAATCTTCTCCCTTTCTATCGCATCTTTGACATCCATGAAGCTCCTGTTCTTAATTATCTGCATGGTGGCATCAGGCCACGCGAAGGAATTTGATATAGAAACTCCTCAGGACATGTTTGGATTTCCGAAAAGGTTTCAGAAGCTTTACGTTTTGTGATCCTTTCAAGGAAGAAACTGATTTTATTGTATCCATGTGGCTTATTGTGAATTGTTTTCTACTGCAAAATTTCGAGTCTCTTCATTTGTATTAATTGTGGTGAATTTTTGGGAGAGAAATTAGACTGAGAGACCAACAACATTGTGCTTCACTTAGGATCGAGATTCCTCACTGTCCATGCACTCTCGGGTACATGGCCTATGTCTATGTGGGGTAACCATGTTCCACGTAATTTCTTGGAATATTAGGGTTTTATAAAAGAAGGGTAAGAGAAAAAAAAATAACTTTTTTTTTCTTTTGTAATGTAATATCTAAGTATAAGAACCCGTTTAAGGCATGATTGAGATGGTTTTCGTTTTAACAAGTAAGGATTGATTCGTGTGTAGATGTTCTTATACCTTATATTTTTCATTAAAAAATGTAAAAATATCGTAAAAATAAATTTATTTAATATTTAATATTTTATTTTTGTTCCAACGAAATATATTTCTGTTCTTTCTCATATCTTTCTTAAATATCACAAACAAAAATAAAATTTTATAGGATAATAGTTTGATTATATTTGACATCGTGGACCTATAACCTATTGATTGTTGTTTCTGAGTCGGTACGTCCATAATATTTATCATATCAGTATTTAAGATGTGGATCCTTTGTCACTGCCAAATAAGTGGATATATATATATATAGTGATGAAAATTAATTGGATGGATAAATAATAAGAGGATGTCATTCAAATCCAATGGCCATAAGTTGATAATGGGTTCTTAAGCCACCCCTTCCATTTACAGATGCAAATGGGAAGCTAGAAAAAATGGGTGACAAATTCAAGTGACTGCCTCTGTGCCTGATGATAATTGAAAACATGTCAGCTCATGAATCGAATATGACTTGGAATGTTATGTTTTGTTTGTTTGTTTCGGCTGAATATTATCAAACTTTTACATGACGGGAAAATTTCAGGATGTATTTATTTTTTAACAATTAAAGCTTTCTAAAAAATTGGATGTCCTAGAAACATGTTCACTGCTGCATATTAATTTTTCTATATAGAATTGGTTTTAAATTTTGAAAATAAGAAATTAAGTTTATTATTTAATATCATTATTTTAATTCTCTATCCAAAAATGTTGGTTATGTTTATATATAAATAAATACTCGTGTTTTCTCTCATTAATCACTAATCGCCTTAAAATCTCTTCTTTGTTTTTTAAAACCTGAAGCCAAAATTCTGGATGGAGAATTAAAATTATGATATTAAATCTTATTGTTGAAACTTAAAATTGATTTCATTAATAAAATATTAAAATTGACTAGTTAGGTTGAAATAAAAAGTTATTACATGGACTTCGTCAATACAGTTACTTCAAATAATTCTATAGTTTGATTTGATCTTAATTGGCGAGCCAGGTGGTTCATGTAATAATTTCTCAATAAAAATATTTTTAAAATGTTTTTTATGCAAAATATGAAAGGGATTGTTCTATAAAAAAAAAATCATAGAATGACTTTTTTCAAACATATTAAGACATAAGGGTCAGAACTAAAATAAAACTAAAAATACAAAAGCTTAACTTTCAAATACTCATTTATCAGAGAATTTTTTAGCAGATTAATAAAAAAAATGTAATCAAAATCAACCCGTTCAGCTCGGCCTTCCAGTGTGAGAGGTAACTGGGCCCGTTTCAAGATTGAAAGAATGCCAAAATTATCAGAGAAAGTAGGAGAGGAAAGGGGGGATACTGTTCAAACAAGTGCATGTACGTGATTGCTGTTGCGTTACAATATCTTCACTGGACATTAGATCAACAGATCTATGTGGAGTGCACACAAACATATATATATATATATATCAATTTAGCAATTTGCAGGTCATGATTTTATCAGTCTGTCAACATGTACTAGCTAGTCCCGAAACAATACTGTAGCAATATGAGTTTGTTTCTATGATTTTCAATGTTAGATTGATGTTTTTACATATTTTCATTACTTTAACATGTTAATACTATATTTTAATTTAAAAAAAAAACAATTTGAATCGCGTTACTGGGCACATATTAACCCAGCTACTGCTAAATGAATCCTCCGAACACTTGTGCGTGCCAAGGGAAAAGCATGCTTCGTTGCGGATCCGACAAGTTCATCATTTCTAAAATTCAAGTTCAAAAGGGTACTCAATAATGTAGCTCAAAAGATCCAATTTGAAGCGATAAAAGGGAGGGTAACCACAGGCAGTATATGCTGAATTCCATGCAATCATCATGGCCTTTCAATCAACTACTAAAGTCTTCCAGGTTTCATGATGATAGAGTGAGGCATCAGATATTTGGTGGACCCCGCTGTCTCTCAATCCTTGTCCATTCTACTTTTCCTTTTCAATTCTATAGCTAGTTTCATTAACCGGTTGCAGCATTGAAGGGAATGTGATCTTGCAGGTGAGCCTTCGCAATCTCACCCAATTAACTTAGCTATCATCTTCAGCTGCGAGTTTAGCAGAGATAACTTTGTAAACTATGTCAACAGCACCCTTTAATATCTTATACGATTAAGATAAATTTGAAAACTCATTCTAGCCAAACTGGCAAGACAAAATTTCATCGGCAAGAGAGCTCGTGACAAAAGCTTGAACTTTAGTTACGCTAGATAGTTCAGAGTGGAATCTTTTCGATGCTAAAATTAAGATCATTAAGTAATTTACCCCAAAAAAAAAGAGCAAAGTTTGAAGCCAAAAGTAAGAAACTTGAACTCAATTTGATCAGGGATTCACCGCATGATGAGCTCTCGTGGAGTATTAAATAACCAATCATAAGCAATTTGGTCGGAGACATTAGACATGGAGTTTACCACATCAAAATTCGAAATCAAGCGGGTGAAATTAAGCCACATGTACTCTCTTTCTTTCACGTCACCGGTGACCCTATTTACACATTGTTTGTGTTCACATTGTTGGGAGAGAAAAAAAAAACAGTTTTTGTCCAATCTTTTTTTCCAGTGAGAGACCCAATGGGTCTTCAATTACGTGTGCATGATGGAAATAGTTTTACTGTTCTTTTTATTTATCAAAACTTAGTTTATCTCCAGTGTGACAAATGCAGGTTGCTCAGCCCAGTAAGGAAATTTAGGGGGGGGGCATGATAAATAATCCATAGCCACTTGTTCATCTAGGTCAATTATCATGCAAAGTTCATACATGCATAGTGGAAGCTAGAGCCATAACAGCACCAGACCAGCCGCATCACCGCTCTGGTATAGGGTTTTCGCTTGTAAACGATGGCAAAATAATGCATAACATGTGAAACTTTTGACAAATATTAGTGATTTGGGCCACAGTGCGAACCCTAAAGTTGCTGCACGTACAGAAGATTCTCGACCCAATTCCAGATGCGCTCAATCCGGAGCCTCTGCACACCGCTCCGGTATTGTCACGGGCTACTCCCCCGCGTTTTTGCCACTAAAAAGTCATCAATCATGGCGAAATCTGCCACTGTCTGTTCTTTTTTTTTCTTCCTTCTTTTTTTAAGAAATGCAAACCGTGTCTTGATTTAAAACATGGCTTGTATTATTATTATTATTATTTGAACTTTGAAGTACATGCATGTATCTTCAACGACATGTCTTTGCTCAGAAGCCACTCATTGAATCAATGATGCAGGGCGAACACATGTGAGGTCGGTGTGGCCTTTCTGCTGGTGATGATTATAAAACTAGGAGTGTAATCAATTTGCTAATTTTGAATTTAGTGTCGTATGGTTGAGGTGGTGCTGATGTATATTAAAAATATTAGAACATTTCAATTTAATATTTTTTAAAAACTAAAAGTAATTCTAAAAAGCACATAAAAAAAAAATACCCTTAAACCACCTTCGTAACCTCGAGGACACACAGGTTAAAGGTTCGGTAGTGTTGCTCTTTTGAGATCTTGCTGGGAATTGTTAACCATGGTTCAACCTAATCAGTTGAGACAGAATATATACAACTCGAAGATCTACAAGGATTCGATTTTAAGTTAATTTAGAAAATAAATTTACCTAGTAGAACTTGGTTAAACTAACTAAGTTTTTATTGACCTTGTTCGAATCTCGACCCAGTGAGTTCTTATTGAGAAAAACACAATACAACGAGAATACTTATTAGGACTTCTTATACAATAATCAAGGGATGGTTTTCTAATTTTGAATGCCTATATATCTAACAAAGCTAGGCACAATTGATAGGCGCCGGCTAAATTAATCCTCGGTGCTCTAGACAGTTGGCCCCCGATAATTATCTGAATTTATTTACTATATAGAAGCCCAGGCCGTGAATATCCAGGAAGTTGATGGGCTGCTCCCTTGGGCTCGCTTTTGTATTCTTCCTCGTGACGGGCTGTCCAGGCCCATCTTGAAGTTTAACTGATTCGATGCTGGTTTTGTATATAGTGGTGTTTTTTATAAATACACTACATTGTCGGTGGGATTTTATAAAGATATTAAGGTTAGTTGTAAAAAAAAAACTATTATTTAAGAATGCATTTGAGTGAAACCAATTATATATAACAAACATGTATATAAATGTGGATAGAAATTTTATTCAGGACTTCATTTTAAATACTGTATCTCTAATATTCGTGAAGAAATTATTAAAAATGTAAACGTGAAAAGGAATTGTATTTTATCTTTCACTAGAAAGTCTTTTTTTCAGATTAATATAGTTTTTCAAAATTTATAAATCATTTCATCTAAAAAGGAGCATGAGAAAATAACTAATAAGTTTTATGAATTTCATCTAGAGGTGGTGAGAAGTGTGTGTGTGTGTGTGTGTTAAGTTTTATGAATTTCATCTAGAGGTGGTGAGAAGTGTGTGTGTGTGTGAGAGAGAGAGAGAGAGATAAGGGACCAAATTTAGTATAACTTGTTACATTTTATGTATTTTAACGGGTATTTGTAATTATTTATTGAATATTTCAAGTTTTTCATGCTTTTACTTATTTCTTATATTCTAATTATTGATTTTTATGGACCTATTTGTATGTATTTTAAAAGCTGTTAAAATTAGTTCATTTGTCGCGGGTTAGAAAATGTTTTTAAAAACATAAAAATATTTATTAAAAATGCACAAAAAAATTTCCAATGCTATATATCTAGGAAGACGATAAATACTTAAATCTCTTGTCTTGGATTTGTGTTAATGCGAGTTTGTAATAAAACATATAAGAGTTAACTTAATGTGAGTTGATTTATTTAATGGAATTGAAGAAATTTTGAATGACATTTTTTATTTTTCAAAACTACCGTTGAATGATAATTAAAATTGAAAAACAAACAAGATAGAAAATAAAAAAGAATATTGAATCACGTAAACTTTTCAAACAAGTAATTTGAAATATTAAATTGAAATACCATACATGAAAAAAAAAAATGAAACTCTGCTCACAACAAATCTAACAGATGAATTGTCATTATTATCATTGTTATTATTACAACCACAATTATTATTGTTATTACTAATAATATTTTTGTTTAGTAGTGTTGTTGTTGTTATTATAAGTATTCTCAACATGTATAATCATGATTAAAATTTAAAATTGTGTTTATTGAATCAAATATATGGATACAAAGTTCATGTTTTTTTTTTTTAAAAAAAACCAAACCATTTATCGAGTGAAGCCCAACAAGACAACAACTATAATAATTACCAGAGTTCCAAAACAAAACAAAGAAAAAATCTAACTTTGGACCGAATATTCTATATACCAACTAGGGTTTGCTTCTCTTTCGTTACATATAAAACCCGTCGTGTCGTCTCCCTTTCTTCGATACTCTTTGTTTTTGGCAGTTTGCTCGTTCACTGCAACAGGAGAGAAAAAAACTCAAGCGAGTGAAAATGGAGCAAACCTTCATAATGATCAAGCCCGATGGTGTTCAGAGAGGACTCGTAAGTTTCTTTTCTTTATTTTCTTGAAATGGGATTTTTGTGTTATTGATTTCCTTAAAGAACTCTTGATAAAAAGTTACAGATTTAGTGTTTGTACGTGGAGAAAAAAGAGAGAGATTAGATCTATCATGAGTTTGAAATCTTTTACTGGAAAAAGCGAAAGCTTTTAATCCCGAAAGGAATTCTAGCGTTTGATAATTGGTTGGGACTTGTCTAGAAAAATCAATATTCTGAAAAGATTTTCACACTTATCATGTCAGGTTGGAGAGATTATTTCAAGATTTGAGAAGAAGGGCTTTACTCTCAAAGGTGATTAATTTGCTCTTGATCTCTTCAAATGTTGTAAATTGTTGTGTATACGTTGTTAACGATTTTTTTGGGGGGAATTCAATAGCTTAAACATTAAGCCATTACTGTTCAGTTACATATTGGTACTAAGTAAAAGTAAAATAATACAAAAGTTTCATGATGGTTGCTGATTTAGTATGAATCGTCTGGGTTTAGGTTTGAAGCTACAGACTGTTGAACAATCTTTTGCTGAGAAGCACTACGAGGACCTGGCCACAAAGCCATTCTTTTCTGGTCTTGTCGAGTATATTATCTCCGGCCCTGTTGTTGCTATGATCTGGGAGGGCAAAGGTGTTGTTGCCACTGGCCGGAAGATTATTGGAGCCACAAACCCTGCAGCTTCTGAACCTGGAACTATCCGCGGTGATTTTGCAATTCATGTTGGAAGGTCAGCTATTTTTCTAATTTCCCTTGGATGATAATCTAAATGCTGTGTTATCATAGATCTAGTGTTTTAGGATCATTCTTATTAAAATCGAGTCTGTTTAAAATATCTGAAATACATCTTCGAATCAGTTATCTGATGTAGAAAAATTACCGTTGCATTGCAGGAATGTTATTCATGGAAGCGACTCAGTTGAGAGTGCAACTAAGGAAATTGGACTGTGGTTCCCGGACGGCCCAACTAACTGGCAGAGCAGCCTTCACCCATGGATCTATGAGTAAAGTTTGTTGCCACCAGCCACCCTAAGTATCTAGCATCTCATGTATGCTCCTGATTGCTGTGGCTCCTTCGCTTTGTTTATTTGCATTGGTTGTGCCTATCAGCATTTTTGTCAAGCTGTATTGTGGCTTGAGGGGTCTTCATCGGTAACAGTTGAATTGAGTTAATGTTGAGTTATATTTATATGAATTGAGTTTTGAAAGAACAAATCCTAGGCGTGCATGTTCACCGTGTTTATTTTACTAAAGTTTTAATCGTGTTTTCATTTCTTGCCGCCTCTAATCACCATTACCCTTACTTTCAAGGTCTTGCTTGCCGTTTATGTACAGGTACATAATTTAAAAAATAAGATATACTGCTGAAATGAAGAGGAAAAAAAGGATGAAACAAACGGATTTTATCCAATGACCAATTGTTTTATGTCCTCAAAACAAAGGAGGCATGGGTTGTAATATATTTTTCTGGCCTATTTTCGAGGTTAAAAATCTCTGCCCTTGTCTAGAATTCTAGAATGAAAAGCAAGAGTTCCAAGTAAATCTTTCAGATAATATGTCCAGTTACACCACATGAATAATATTTCCCATGACAAGAAGAGGCCTCATAATGCCCTTGTCAATTTACCATTATCCCCAGTATTCTGACCTGGGTTCAAAGTATTTTTGTTGGATATGTATATATATTGTTTAAATTTTATTTTAACATCAACTCATCAAAACAATAAAAGAAATTAATTTAAATTGTTTTTTTAATTAAAAATATAACAAAACAACATTTGCAAACAAACCTTTAGTGAGTGAATTTAGCTACCCGTAGAACTAGAAGACGCTGACAGCAAAAGGAGCTTGCGGGTGTATCTGTTAAGGATCGTAGGTGTACACTACAATGGCATTTTGCAAAGAAAGTTGGGGACGAAGCTGCGATGGGTTGGTAGGAGGCAACTCATATCAAAGAAGTTTCCTATTAACAAAACTCAAGGGAATTAACCTCAACAATTCAAACCTGCATTTGGAACCTAAACGCAACCACACTTGTATTCATCCTTTATAAAACTCGAGAAGTTTATTCTCCTCCTTTTCCGCAACAAGAAACTTGACAAACTCAACAAACCTTTTTTATGGAGATTAAATGGGAGAATTCACTAACAAAGCTTCGACTAAATTTTTAATGAGAAACAACATATCATGTACAGAACACCATTCAACTAAAAGGAACAAGGAGATGAAAGTGGCAGGAATCCAAACGTGCCAAATGCTGGCAGAGGTTTTTCTGTTACGTGGAAGATTGACTCTCCAACTTCTATACTATCGTTTAAGAAGGGTGTAGGAGGGCAATTCTTCCAGCCGTGTTATGTCTTCAGACAGGAGCTCTCTTTCCAGTTGGCGGCGAGTGGATTTCATGACTGCCTGGTGAAAAAAAAAAACATGGTTTAGTGAGTGTCAAGATCTATGCAACTATTAGAGTGTGTTTAATAAATGACAGTGCTTCGCAGAGAGCACATCAGTGCATCCAGACCACTTCTATATATGCCGCCATTCATAGCTTTATGCAGAGCAAAAAGAATTTCCATGCATAGAAAATATATAATACTACAAACTACTGTCTTCCTCACTTGGATGCCAGAATGCAAGATAGAACGTTAATTCATGCAACATAGAGTTTTATGGTGGAAGAAGTCATACATTGAAGTCCATATATGAGGCGTGCATGTTAAGCCATTCATGATCCATTAGCTTGAACGTTATGCAATAGAGAAGGTCAAATGCTGAATCATCCTCTGCCAAGGCAAACGCCAAAAGTTAGGCCAAAAAAGTAACCCATGATAGATACTTTTGATGTTAATCTTGGTTTAATCAGATAGTAAAGAGTACATTTTCTATACTAGAAAAAAATCCACACCGATGTATTGGGGGGGAAAAGAAAGAGGTACATGCAGAACAAGGAATGCCTCCATGCTCATAATTTCTACAAATTTTCCATCAAAAACATTTCTAAGCCAAAAAAAAAAGTTCTAGTAACTTGGAAGCTTAATATTACCTGCTAGAAACTTCAGGAAAGTTGCTCCCACCAGCGTTCGTGGTTTGACTGTGGAATAAAAGCGCACACTTTACATTTCCAGAAAATCAAGCTCCAATTCAATACATCTAGTTTCAAGACTACACTTTGGAATGGATATCAAAAACATATATTGAGATTTATACAGCTAATCCAGAAATGAATCCAATTCAAAATTTAAAATTTACATTGCATGCAGCTTGGATATAAAAGAATTCTATTAAGCTTTGCATGGCTAAAACAAAAGGACAAACTTGATTGCCTGGAAAAAGCAAAACACCATTCAAGAAAACCTACAAGAAGCTGGTAAGAACAAGTTTGAAGAAAATCATGAGCCTCATTTGAAAATCTCAAAAGCAAAATAAAGAACTTCAGAATGACATGTAAACAAAATCCATGGGATATCAAGCTTCAAGATATCCTTAATATCCAACAGAAACCAAAGACCAATTGATATCATCTCAGAGCAAACCATTAAATACTAATAATTACGGAAAAGAAACTTTGGAAATCAGTAACCTCCTCCAGTTTATAGTGCTATGGATTGCCAAACAAAATTATAGAACTTCTTTTCCCTAAGATTACCTGCTTCAAGATCAAGCATCTGAATGAGCATAAAAGTGATGTTCACACCAGCTACAGCAAACGGGTATTCCCATACTGATCGCTCACCTTCTCGCTTTTGAAGAAGATCCTGGAAGGACATCTGCATGGACATGATGGTTACTTTCATTAAAAAAAAGAAAGATGATAGAGATAGCAAAAGTTAAATGGTCCTCATTTAAAATCAGCACTTTCAAAAAAAAAGTATCACGATAGCTTTTGTAAAAGGTTACTAATGTTACGGCTGATCAACCATTTGGTAAACAATAAAACTGCAACAACTATTGACAATGGAACACATAAGCGTACAAATGCCATGATGTAGAGCAATCTCAATAAAGCCCAAGCATAAATATTGCCGAGTCCATTAAAAAATGTAATATGATAGTTCATGCTTCCATGATTTCAGTTGAAAAAAATTCTAAAAAACTCAGGGAGCCACGAAGCAGATTAAGTTGACCAGGGTTGCAAAACTAGACATACCGGAAAATTCCTAACAAAGAACAGCAAATTCTCCAATGATATAAAACCACCACCCCTGAAAAAATAAATGCAAGTATCATAAGCATAAAAAGGCAATGACAGTGGAAATAATGAAAGCAACATGGAATTAATAAAGGGATCAGTGGTCTACCTAAAATCTGTTGAAGGATCTTTTCCTTGCCAGCCCATTTCCTTCCACTGCTCAGATATCAAGCCATGAAGTTCTTCTTCAGGAAAGGCAGCATTCCATAAGGCTTTCAAAGCTTCCTAGAGGAAAACAGAAATAGTACAAATAATGCAATCAGGGAGCCTTCACGTTTCAAAAAATTAATGGCCTAATTCTATGCATGAAATATGTTGAATTGAAAAGGTAAGGACTCATGAGAATGACAAATCTAGCAAACAAGCAATCCATCCATATGCTTTAAATTGCTTGTACTGATTCTATTTCCTGTCACATGCAAATCATCAATGGACCTTCGGAAGAAGGGGTACCTGTGCCCAGGAACTAAACTATCATAGGCAATGTGAGGTATATTGAATTGAAAAGTTAAGGAATCAGGGTACCTGTGCCCAGGAACTAAACTATCATAGGCAATGTGAGGTATATTGAATTGAAAAGTTAAGGAATCATGAGAGTGAAAAACCTAACAAATAAGCAATTCATATATTTTAATTTTTGATGTACTAATTCTATTTCTGTCATATCCAAATCCTCAATGAAACTTTGGAAGATGGGGTACCTGGTGCTCAGGAACTGAACTATCATAGGCAACATCTATACGACTCTGCAACCTCTGCAAGCATTCCTCCTGATTGCATCAAAGAGATGATAAAAATATACTAATGTAATTGGAAAGCATGGTAAGTCACTAAATTGAAAGAAAAGGCAACAAATAATTTTAAAAGTGAAAAAATAGTGCAAAAGTTAATGATTTTTAACTTCACCAGAAATTAAATTTTATTTTACTTTTCCCAAGCATGACACCCATGATATTCACACAACGACCACTACTGTCAAGCATAGTTGTGATAAATAAAACGGGTTAATGGGCACAGAATGAGTAGGAATTATGAGACAATATCACATGATGAGAAGTGAAAAGACAGGGTCTCAAGGAAATCAAGTTCATGAGCATCATATCTTCAGGAATATTTATTAAAAGATGGTAGCATCCTTTTAAAAATTTGCCAGCAACAATCGCAGGAAGTCCCATCGCTACACTACAATAAAGTGCCAAAAATCCCAAGAGTGCTATTATGCAACAATAAATTTTGAAATTTCAATCTGTCCTTGAATATCAATTAACTAATTGTATCAGCCAAAGCTCTGGATTAGACCCATAATTTAAAACATCAACTACTCTTTTCTTGACCGTATCAAAATCCTCTTCCCACCCAAATTTAACCAGTAGATTTGACCTCAGGAAATTGCCATTAGAAGTTTTACAGGGCAACAGATGGGAAACCATATTCTGAAAAATATGCTGACTTTTAGGAATGAACCATGAATGATTAAAGAACACAACAGATGAGTAAAGATAAAAATAAAAAAGGAGATAAAAACAGTGTTTTTTGTTATAATCCATCGCAAACAGAACAAGCGTCAAATTTACTTTACAAACTCAATACACATGAAAAACAAGTGACAACAAAAAGAAGGCATCAGTAAATGCAGATAGCATTGATCATGAAAGTGGTTCCCGGTAAACTTGTTTTCCCTATGAAATAGAGACACGAGGAAATAAATTATATTTAAATTGATCTAGTATGAATGATACCTGTGGAGGGGTTAAATCAAAAGATGGACGAGCATCACTCTCTCTTCTCTGTGCACAAACACAGGAAAGACCACGGCCTAGCCATGCTGCTGATCCTGCCACAACCTCAGCTGTGACAAAATAAAAACTTACGGTTGAAAGATGAAATTTCTATAACTTCAAAAGTGAAGCTTTACAGTCCACTATGCAACCATATTCCAAGTTCAACAAGCAGAAAACGATCCACATGCTTCATTACTAATACTCCATAGAATCAGGAAAGAACATCAAACTTCTTAACGAGCATGCTTCAACTCATTATCCTACAATCTTTCTTCTAAACCACAGAAACATATATGCGCTTCATTAAAGTAAAAGATCCAAATTATCAACTAGTAAATGAAAGCAGAAAGTGATTGTAGCACGAATTTAACATCCAAACAAAAAAGACAATGCATCGACTTCAGATTAAAGCGTTTTAAAAGAAACGAGTTCTCACTTGAAGAATAACCGTAATCTACTGTAGCTTTAACCCATGAACTAAAACAAAAAAGCAACTAACAAAAATAAAAGTAATAACAAGCATAAAATCACAGTATTAGAAACAAAGTAAGTAACCTACCACAACAAATTTTAATATCAGGAAACATGAAGGTAGCGTGAAGAATTTTGTTGTTACTCAAAACCTTATTAACAGTATAAATTAATTCAATTCAAGCCACAGATCCGGTGATAAAAAAAAATACACAGAAGAATAATAAGAATAGCACGTTGACAGAGAGGAGAAATTACAACAAGATTACCAGAGCTTGAATGGCAAGTATTGTTTCCTCGCTCGAGACCTTGAGAAATCCTCCTCACAGCCACAAATGATCCTCCTCTATCGTCCATTCTCTCTTCTCTCTCTATGTATATATTCACTTCAGCATTTCACCACTGAAAAAGCCAAACAGGAACCTAAAAATCTCACGAAAAAACAAAAAAATATATAGCAAAAAAATCGCCAGCGTATTAAAATAAGAGCCAGGAGAAGTACCAAAACCACCGCGAAATCGGAAATGCCGGCCGAATCGGTTTTCAACCGGTCGGAATCACCAAAAAAATAAAAATTACAGAAAATGAAGAGCAGAGAAGGAGCGTTACTATTTCTTTGTGGAATTAGCAAAAGAGGAACGAAGCGTTTGAGAAATTGACGAGACAGCAGAGAAGAGATTCTATGTGAATGGGAGGGGAAAATAAGAAGGAAGCTAGGGTTTGTTTGGAGATCTAAGAGAAAGAGAGTAGTGTGATTGTGCGAGATTTTTTCATTGTTTTCTTTTCTGTTTCAGTTTCTCTGGATTTTTGGAGGCATTTTGTTTGGTTGGTGAGAGGGAGAAGGAAGGAAGGACGACATTAGAGTGAGAGAGGATTGTGAATAACGAATTTAATGGGATTTAATTAATTTTATTGCCAACTAGGTAACGCCGTTTACTAATAATCTTGGATTTTTGTCACCCTTCGAAGCTTTGATTTAGTGATAAGCTAGTTTGTTGTAATCGACCTTATTATTTAATATTTCGGTTTCGAGCCCAGTAATAGCCAGGTTATGTGTAAAACAAAACTATAAATATATTATATAGATGATTTATCTAGAATTTCTTGAATAAACATTTTAATCATATCATTTGAAAGTTACTGTGAGAATATTCTTGTCATTAAAATAAAAAAATATTATTAATTCATAATTAATGTAGAGGTATAGGGATTGAAAGAAACATGTATTATTTTATTTAAAAAAACAAAATTAGAAAAGGAAAAGGTAGAAATCTCTACTCAAATTATTTTTTAAAAAATATATATTGAACTTGAAAAGCAGATTATTATCATTTTTTATGTTTTTCTTGATATTCTTAAAAAAAATATTTGATAATGAAAAATATTATAATTATTTTTATATTTTTATATCCAATTAGTATCGTGGTTTTATTATAAATAAAATAATTATTATTATTTAAAATCGTTTTATTATATATAAAAAAAATATTGAGATAACTATCATAGATTATGATTATGATTCTCTTATAAAAATAGTTTTAATATGGATGTGTGTTTTTTATTTTTAAACAAAAAAAAGATTTTTCTATTCACACAATTTAACAAATTTCCTTAATTAAAAAGGTAGAAAAACTAAAAGTATAAATTTTTTTATTGATAAACAGACGTTTAATTTTGTTTTTGGAGGAGTTGTGTAACTTCAGTGGCGGTCGTGGGAAACGGCTGGGGGGAGTGGATGCATCATCGATGGTGATGGCGTGGGCTTTAAACGGGAAAAGGTGTAAAGCGAAAGGGAGATAAAAAGGTCGGGTGTAGAGGGGGCATAGGAAAGGTTATCTGATCAGGTTAGGATAATTTGGTAATTTAGATCTATAGAAGAAAAAACTAAATTTTAGTCATGCTCGAAATTGAAAGAATTAAAAAAAAAAAAAAAACTTAGTGGGATAGCTCGATATATGTATTTGCATGTGTGTATATACGCTTGTCGTAGTGTATGTGTGCATCAGAGTATTCTTTTGTTCAACAAGCTCGTGTTCAGTAATTCTGTTACAATATAAAAGAAAGTCTCTTTTATTGTATAGTTTAAACTCTCTTAAATAATACATATTTTGCATGTGTAACATTTACGATTATCAATATATAGATGTTTTAAAAAAACTAAACATAAAAAATATTAAACAAGTTGGTGTGTTATTTTGAGATTTTATATAGAATAATGATATATATTATTTACATGATCAAATTGTATTTGTTACAGATTTTAAATATTTTTTGTTCATAAATATATTGGAAAAATATTTTTATTTATAAAAAAATATTCTTAACATCATGATGTAAAAACATAAAAAATCGAATAAAAAAATTAAATGTTTTTTAAACACAGTTCTAAAAAAGGTATACGGGTGAGATAGAATAATCAAGAACGAAAATGGACTTTTGAAAAGTGAAAAGGGGTCACATGGGATGTTGCCGAACGTGGACCAGGGGCATGATGGATGGAGTTCATTTAAGTGCAGTCCCTACGCTAAAACATCATTTGTACTTGCTAACACACCATGATGTATTAGAGTCGTGGTCCACACGCATGGGCCTCTCCACCACACTACTTCTCTACTTTGCGTAGGTGTGAATCTCCTTGTCCGAAATGTTATTTCCACGGCACGCGAAAAAATACGATATAAATTCAGATTGTGATTATAAATCATAAAATTATATGCAAGCTCTTTTAACTAGTTATATATACGTAATTTTCAGTCGAATACCGAATATAACACGATTAAGACAAATATATATATATATATATAATATCTCAATTAATGTATAATTTGATGGAATATATTATTTATTATTTAGTTAAAATAAGAATAACTTAAATTGAACTTTACATTATATTTTAAACCATGTTCTCGATAAAGTATCTATATCCAAGTGATGTATTCGTCATGGTTGTTTTACTGTTTTTTTATTATTTGAACATAAAATGATTTTAAGATAAAATGTGCTTTTAATTTCTTACTTAAGGATTAAATTTTATTAAAAAATATTTTTTAAAATTGTATTAAAAGTAAATTGCTTACGTCGCTATAATAAAATATATACAAAAAAATTTACCAGTCAATGGTCTGAAGGTTGGGGCCTTAGCGGCCAGTTAGTTATGCATAACTTTCTTGTGTCTCATAAGTCTCTCTCTCTCTCTCTCTGTATAATTATATTCAGTTACTTTATTGAGAGTTATTACCTTACTTTATTACACGTGGTCTGGCATAAGCAATAATCCCAATAAATCACTCTAATCAGATTTCTATTTTATAAAAAAGTAACTTTCAGCTAATACTGTATGCTTACGCAATTAAATTGACAGTGCAGGCCCTGTGAATTAACTATTTGAAATTATGTTTTAAAAGTTTTTTTGAAAAAAATTAAAAAAAATATATATTTTTTATTTTAAATTAAAGAAATTAATATTTTTAATTTATTTTTCATGTGTTATATCAAAAATCATTATTGTAAAATATATATTTTTTAATATATTTCTAAATAAAAAATATTTTTAAAAATAAATTCAAACATACTTCCCCTCGGTAACGAAAAGGCGAGAAAACGTTAGCGCACATTACTAAATTTGGTTTTACTCGTGATTTGATTTAGATTCCAAACCAATCAGTTTAGATTAGTTTTAATTAAACGATATAACCTCATGATTTTTATAATAAAAAATCAAAATAATATCAAATTAAATCTTAATTAAATAAAGGCTGACATGTCAAGTTAATCCACTGAATTTTTATATAATTTAATTATTATTAAATTAACCTGTCACTCAAATTGAATCTAATAACACCCCCACCAACCTTCGTTTGATTTCAATTTGTCCTTGATGTTTGAAAATTTTGATCCCATCCCTCGATGGCGCCCCAATTTGAATCATGCAAATGAATGGACATCTGGCTTGATGATGATTTGTGGGTATCTCTAAAAAAATGAGAATTAATTTTGTTTATATCTCGTGTAAAATGCGATTAAAATTAGCTCGTTGTCTTTATTATAATGGTAAGATTATATTTTTTTTATTCGAGAAACCTCCATTTCTTAGGTATTCTTCATTGACCAGTTTGTGGGTTTGTTAATTCCATTCTATTCTGACCGGAATGGCGGAACGTTTCGTGCCGTTAAAAAAACCGAGATAAAATGACGTCGTTTTTTGTTTCGGTTTTAATTCTGACCCGTCCCATAAATTTTGGCCGGAACGTCTCGGTACCGTTCCGGCCATAATTTTTTTTTTTTTGATCAACTTATGATTTTTTTTTTCTAATTTTGAAATTATGTTTGTCTGACTTCGTGCTTATATTGTATAATTTAAAGTTAATTTATCTTGAATTTTAATTATGCTTGTTAAATTAATATTTTAATTTTTTTTCTTATATATATAATTAATTATATATATACAGTACAACCCCGAAACGGCACGCTAAAACACTCTGAAAACGGAACGTTCCGTTCCAATAAAAAAACCAGAATGGTATTGATAACCTTGAGTAAAACTATAATTATTCTAGATTTTTATAAGCTATTTATATCCTGATTTGAATCAAAAAAATGCAAGTCAAATTTTATGAAAAATAGCCACGTCACGTTATTTATAAATTATAAATTAGTTTTTTATTATAGTGAACATTGAACTCGATTTCTCTCTCTTTTTTAACAGGCAGATAATAAGCAGGTATAAAGGTAAATTTTATTGTCGGTAAATAAATAGCTAGACGGATTTCTGAATTTCTTTGCCCTGCGATACTCATGAGTCTGGGAAGAATAAAATGCTTAAAAACAACCTCGAGAAAAGAAAGCCAAGAGTTTTTAACAAATCTGAAGCCCGGAGGGTATAAATTCCATACAGTTCCCCAAAATATAATAGGACGTGGATCAAAGCAAGTCTGTAGAATCCCTATGCAACATAGCAGATGGAGCATGCCCTTTCACTTAAATAATAATAATAATAATAATAATAATAAACGGTTGTTTTAAAGGATGGCTGCACCATTTTGCTTTTAAATTATATTTAGATTGAGAGATATTAAACTGATATTGTTTTAGTATATTTTATGATCTTAATGTTCTGCTGTCAAAATTAAATATAGACAAGTTATTTTAATGTATTTAAGAAAAAAACATTTCGTGTCACAATGTTAAACACACACATGTAAACATGGTTGTGAATAGTATTTTCAAACGTGCATTTTTATCTGAAAATGTAATTAAATATTTTTTATTATTATTTAAAAAAAATATCAATTTCATGTTTTTTTTCAAAATAAATATATTTATCATCACACTCTAACAGGATTTAAATGTTAAATACTCAAAATTAATGAACTCTTTAACAAGTGATTTGGCACCAATCGAAAGAAAAATCCACAGACAAATTGATAGTTATTTTTAGCGAATATATTTTGTTAAGATTATGTGTTTATTTCATATTTTTTTAAAATAATATTTTTTTATTTAAATAAAATTCTATTGATGTTTTTTATTATTTTAATATGTTTACATAAAAAATATATTTTAATAAAATAAAAAATATTATATATTTTTAAATAAAAATATTTTAAAAAATAATATTAACCACGTATTCAAACAAACATATTCTGTATACGAGTGTGGTTAGCTCGAGAACTGGTCCGACGAGGTGACCTTGGACCTTTCTCGTAGCTGCTGCTTCTTTTTTCCTGCACATGGAAAGGACAGCAATCGCTTCTATATTGATTTTTTAGAGCCGGTTTATTTCTGGACTATAAAAGTTTTTTTCCATACAAATAAAATTATTTTCGAATTTTTAGATTTTGATATCTTGATATTAAAAAGAAAAAATATTATTTTAATATATTTATAAATAAAAAAATAAACAATTGGTTTACGAATTTCTTTCTGGTGATATTAGCTGTGTTATCCCTTTAAATTCCTACTCGCCGTCGTTAAATCAATGTCATGTCCTCGCCCACGGACCACAATACAAGAAATAAATGTGTCGAGTCTAATCTTGCAAGTCCTGTCCCCGTAAGTAACTAGTAGCTTGTTTTGTTTTGAAAGGTGGAAGTTGATAGATTTGTAAAAGGTTTTTTTAATTTGTCGACGCATATTAAAATAATATATATTTTAAAAAAAGTTATATATGTCTTTTTTAATTTCTAAAATTCTAAGATTAACTATCAATAAAGAAGAGAGAACTATTTTCACTGCGTTATCTTTTAGAGTAAATAAATAAAAAAATTTATATATATATATACAAGAATAAGAAGAAAATAGTAGTTAATGTAAATAATTTGATCTGGCATGTCCAAAAACGAACGAACAATCTAACACCAGAAGAAATCATAAATCTCATGAAAGAGAAGCAGCACGTATCGTTGGTAAATTCTTCTTGAATTATTTTTCTTCTCTTCCAGCCTAGCATATGCCGTGGTGATGGGCGAGATTTGGCAGGGCACGAGGCTAGTGGACAAGGTCACTGTGACCAGCCAGGTAGAGAGACTCGAGAATTCGCATCTTGCAATGTCTAGTCCCTTTTGGAAGGGATTGCAAGAATCCACGTTAACAGGACTCAAGGTATCCGATATCAGCAACTGTGCTCGTATCCATTGAGCCACGTCAACGTTGAAATCGCCATGATTTCAACGTTGCAGGACGCGCCCCTGCATCGAAGCCAGGTCAACTGGTCAGTGGTAAGCCTAATGTTAGATGGTGTTTGTTAGTGTAATTATGATTATTTTAAAAAATATATTAAAATATATATATTTTTAATTTTTTTAAAAAATATTTTTGATATTAATAAATTAAAATAATCTAAAAATACTAAAACAGATAAAAAAATTATTTTTAGAATGTTTCTCAAACACCCTCTCAGAGAGTAGTTAGTTCACCTTCAAGGTATGATAATCATTGTTGCTGGGTGAGTTGTTGATTGTGTTTTAAAAAAGGTTTTAAGAAAATTTAAAAACTTTTAAATCTTTGTTTAAAATTAATTGTTTTTGATGTTATTGTTAAAAATATTTTTTTAAAATAAAAAATATCATTTTAATATATTTATAAATAAAAAATACTCTAACAAATAACCTCAACTACACTTTTAAATATACCCCAACAAACAAAATAATACTGCTTTACATTTAATTCAATAACTCAATAACCATGATGCCATGTTGTTAATTTATAACATCATATCCACCATCATTTCTCTTATATGTCCGTGTGTGTGTGGTAATAATTTTTTCACAAGTTTTATCCAAGCTAAATTATTTAGTTCGAGTTTCAATATAAAAAATAATTATAGGAAAGGACTTTTCCACGAACACAGTGGCATTGGTACGAATAACCTGTAAGAAATCAAACTAAAAACAAATAATTTTTTCCCTTCTTCAAAAAAGTCCAATGTACCTTAATCTAAAAAATAGGATAGCCGTCCCCTAATCCCAAATCGACCTCCCAACCACTCATGAAATCTGAAAGATGAAAGCTCATGATGACTATTTAAACCATTTTTTTCACGGCAGCATTATTTTATAGTCCCAAAAAAGTGTTGCTTATATTTGGCGTGGCTCTCCACGTTAGCCTTGTATACTACTAGCATGTGAAGAGTCGATTCCAACAATCCAATTCAACGAGGTTAAGAAAAATATTAATCCCGGCTGAAACTTTATCTTACGAGATGATGCGATGAACTTTTGAATATAAAAAAAAAGATGTTTAAGAGTTTAGTTGTTTTTTAAAATAAATTTTATTTGAAAATACAATAAAATAATATTTTATTATTATTTTGACATAGCATATTAAAATATCTAAAAATATATTATATAAAAAAAATACTTTTCTAATGCGTCCAAATCAGGCACGAAATCTCGTGGGTTTTAGTGCAACCGATTTAACGGCGAAACATAATTGAGCAGAAAAGGACTAAGCAAACCATGTAATTAATAGCTTGATCGGCATATTTGATGGTCCAGATCAGCTCTATAGTGATTGATCTTGAGGCTATCCGGTTAATTGCACGATTCATCCAATCGCTTTCCTTGTCCATTTTTACAGCGTCATTGTCGAAAATTTATATTAATTCTCAAGAAATAAATAAGAAAAAATCTTTTTATTTTTCTTGAGAAAAGAAAAGGCATTCTAGCAACGTACTAGTGATATGCCCGCCCGTTGTACCGGGGTTTTTTTATCTATGTAAAAAATTGATTGTTTTTATATGTATTGTATTTTGCTATTTTAATATTTAATTTGTAAAATGATAATTGATAAGATCTGTATAGTCGAAATGCAAAGCGAGTCGTATATTTTTTAATCGTAGATAATGTAGATAATTTATTTTTAATTAGTTGCATTTTTTCCCCAGTAATATTAGATCTGACACATTATAAATCAAAATATTGTAATTGTTTTTCCCAAAAATAAACTTATATTTTCTGCGTGCTATAATTAGTTATTTCAATGTTTAATTACTAAAATTGCAACAAATAAAAATATGTTAGAAATGAGTTTTTTGCATGGTATAATTAGTATGCTTGCCCGCGCATTGCGCTAGGGTTTTTTAATGTAGAAAACTAATTGATTTTTTACATGTTGTAATTAGTTGTTTAAATATTTAATTAGTAACATTCTAATAGATAAAATATGTAACAAATAATTTTTTTCCCAGCGTAGAAGGAATACTTTAATCGAAATGGGAAGTGGTTCGTATTTTTTTAGTTGGAGATAACTTAGAAAAAAAAATTTAGTTGTCTTTTTTTCCAGTAATATTAGATTTGACACATTATAAATAAAATGGAGAGTGACTCACATATTTTTTAATTGTAGATAATTGAGGTAAATTTGTTAAAATAAAAAAATTTAAGTTGATAATGTAGGTCAATATGTGCACCTTTTGTTTTTTGAGTTGTATTTTTTCTCCAGTAATATCAGATTTGAAATATTAAACATGGGAAAAGTGGGAAAAAAAATAAAAATAAACCTAAAGAAAAGAGTAAAAAATTTAAATTCAAAGCATTTTTTGAATAAGATTTATTAATCATATTATTATATGTAATGCATTTAAGCATATTGATATAAATTTTTTTAGTTTCAAATCCAAGGTCAAGTTTTTTTCTCTCTTTATATATATATATATATATATATATTTAGGCGATAATATTCAATAAATATTAAAACATGTAATTAGTATCACATACTTTATAGAGTAATAAAAATGGGAAGCGGTTCGTATATGTTTAAATTCTAGATAACGGAGGTAAACTTGTAATTTTATTCTTTGTTTTACTTGATTTTTATTCCCAGTAATATTAGATCCTACACATTATAAATCAAAATATTTTAATTGATTTTTAAAAATAAACTGAGTTTTTTTTCTTGCTATAATTACTTAATTGTCGTCTTAAAAAAACAGTGTAATCGAGACGGGAAGTGGTTCGTATATTTTTGAATTGCAAATAATGGAGGTAAATTTGTCTGCATTTTGTTTTTTTGAGTTGTATATTTTTCTTAATCATATGAAATCTGCAATATTCGAAATCAAAATACTGTAATTTGGAGCCAATTTATGTTAGTTTTATAACATTTATTCATCATATTATTATACTAAATGTATTTAAGAATATTGATATAATTTTTTTTCCTTGAAAAAAGCCGCGGTATTTTTGTTCTCTATGTATATATTTTTAGACGATAATACCAAAATCAATTTTCTAAAATGTTTGTACGTGAAGATTTTGGGGATTATTTAGAGGAGATGAGATTGAATAATTCCAATCGTATTATTGAAATCGAAATCAATATTAATGGAAATCAATGAAGCGAAAGAGAGAGGAATTTCCTGACCACTTCGTGGAACAAAGAAGAGAAGGGTGGATTAAAATAATGATTTCCCGTTTTTTAATGATTTTTTTACAAAAAAACAAAAAACAAAAAATCAAATTCAAATATGTTGCCGCTGGGGTTCGAACCCCTGCGCGCTGGGCGCAGGGGTTCCGCTTGGCCACATGCAATTCCTCATCTAGTTCCACCATAGAAAATATAAAAAGCATCTCTTTGTAAAAAAAAAACACAAAATTCAAATACGTTGGCGCAGGGGTTCGAACCCCTGCGCGCTGGACCAGCGCGCCCAGCTCTTCCGCTTGGCCACATGCCATTGTTGGCGTAATTCCTCCATCAAAAATATAAAAAGCATCTCTTTGATAAAAAAAACATGTGCACATACTCATGCGAAGCAAAAGTTGAAAATTGTCAATCCACAGTGCACCTGAGTGTGCGTGCACAGTGGATTGGCCGAGCTCTTTTAGCTCTTTAACAAGTTGATCTGCCCGCTCCGCTGGGCTTTTTTATCAATGTAGAAAATTGAATGATTTTATAAATGTTGTATTTTGTTATTTTAATATTTAATTAGTATAATTATAATTGTTAAAATTTGTTAAAAATAGTTTTTTTTCAATCAAAATGTGATTGAATATTGCTATTGCTAATTTTTTTTTGATAAAAGTTGTTAGCAAATTTGCTAAGAAGGTGAAATGATTTATTAGAAATTTGTTGTCACGGATACTTTGGTAGAAAAAACAAAAAAAAAGAAACCCGGCAAAAAAAGAACAACTGACTTGGACACTTAAAAATAAAAAATACAAAGCCATTTTTTTTTATAAGACTATTCATCATTTTATTATATTAAATATATATAAGAATGTCGATATTAATTTTTTTGCAAAAAATCGTAGGGTATTTTTTTTTCTCTTTATATATTTTTAAGCGAAAATATTAAATGAATATTAAACACATATACTTAGTCTCGCATACTATATAGTGTGATCGAAATGGAAAGTGATTTTTATAGTTTTTTAATTGTAAATAACTTAGATAAATTTGTAAAAAAAATATGAGTTGTCTGTCTTCCCCCATTAATATTAGATATGACATATTATAAATACAAAATATTGCAATTTTTTTATTAAAAAAAGAACTATAAAATTTTTGTGTGCTGTACTGATTTATTTGCCGTCTAAAAAGAACAATGTAGTCGAAACGGAAAGTGCCTTGTATATTTTTTAATTGTAGATAATGTAGGCAAATTTGTTTACCTTTTGTTTTTTTGAGTTATAATTTTTTCCCGGGTAATATTAGATCTTAAATATTAAAAATCTATTTTTTTTAAGAAATAAACTTGAACAAAAGAGCACAAAATTAAAATTCACAATAATTTTTTTATAAGATTTATTCATCATATTATTATATTAAATGTATTTAATAATGTTGATATAAATTTTTTTCCTACAAAAAATCTGAGGTCTTTTTTTTCTCCTTATATATTTTTAGGCGATAATATGCAATAAATATTAAAACATATAATAATGACTTGTTTGTCATCTCAAAAAAACAGTATAATCGAGACAAAAGTGACTTGTATCGTTTTATAATTGTAGATAATCTAGGTAAATTTATCTAGTTTTTTGTTCTTGAGTTGTCTTTTATCCTCAGTAATATTAGATACAAAATGACTATTATTATTGCAAAAACAATAAAAATTATCAAATTATCCTGAAAGAAATATACTCAAAAACATTAACAAAAGAGTAAGTAAGAAAAAGAATATATTATTATTATTATTATTGTTATTATTGTGTTAATGATGAATAAAGAATAGAAATAAATAAAAGAAAAAAAATCATACTATTTTAAAAAAAACATAATTATCAGGGGGGAAATTCATCTAACTTGAAAATAATAACAATAAAATCAATAAAAAAAATAAAAGAGCACATAAAAAATTATAACAGATGATAAAACTAAACAAAAAATTATTAGCTGAAAAATATATGTTCTACGTTGCGGGTCGAGTAAACAATTTTTATAGGATTTGCTGGATGCAAATAAAAATATAATAAAATAACTCAATACCCCCTAGCATAACAATAGCAAACTTTTATTTATGCAAAATTTAATATAATAAAATAGCTCAACACCCCCTAGTATAACAATAGCAAAACAAAAGTTTGAAAATCTAAAATTATCATTGCACGGAGGATAATTTTAGTTATTGCATGCATAAACTATTATTGATACCCTAGTTTTAAAAAATAATAAGAATAATAAAAAAGCAACTTTTACAGACATATATTTTTAAAATCAGCATTGTAGAAAGAAAAAACAAAAACATGGTAGTTTAAAAAAAATAAAAAAAATAAAAAAATTATAATAAAAAATAGGACAGTTGTTTCCAAAAAAACAAAACAAAATAATTAAAAGAAAAAGAATTATAATAAAAAGAAAAAGAATTATAATAAAAAAAGAAGAAGAATTGAAAGAAAAAGAATTATAATAAAAAAGGAAAAGAATTAAAATAAAAAAAAAGAATTAAAAAAATTAAAAAAAAAGAAATTAAAAAAATACAAAGGAAAGAAAGCGTGAGTTGCTTTCATTTGAAAGACCTCAATTCGAACCCTGCACCTGCAAGCGTGCAGGTGCAGGTGCAAGCCGCTCGGCTACAAAGGATTTTAATGCTTTTCTTCACCATAAATATTATAAACCTTATCTATGTGAAAAAAAAACATGTGTACCTACTCATGCGAAGCAAAAGTAAAAAATGGCCAGTCCACAGTGCGTGCACAGTGGACTGGCCCGAGCTGTTTTAGCTATATTGTAATTGTAATGTAATGTAATGTAATATAGTTGGCGGTGAGAAAAATCCATCCTGGTTTGAGCGTGTTCGTATATATCCCGGGAAAATAAATATATGGCCTGCAAATTTTGAAGAACACCCCTCAAATTCAACGTCAAGAACAACATCAAGATCATATCATATCTACATAGCAGCTACACGGGGCTTCAAGCCTTGATTCACATTTATAATATATAACAAGTGTTGGGATACAAATAAGGGATAAATGGAATGTTTTAATGTGATTTTACTTACAAATATAAGAGTGGAAATCAAAATTATCTAAAATTCAATCAGAGAGAGATTTGATTTTAGCATGCAAATGCTGGTCTTGGAACATCAAAGAAAAATACTGTAATTCATGATCATCTTGCATATAGTGGTATGAGATTGAAACTAGAAGATTTTTTTTTTTATGATTTAAGATTCGAATCATTTGATAGCTAATGGAATGATTACCATAGATTTATATAATTGTTCATTTTAAAATCTGTAAAATTAGTTAAAATACACAAAAACTGACTTTATCACTCTTGCCAATAATTAAAAAAAATGATATATAGTATGGTCAAATTAGTTTTTGTCTGAAACACCCTCGGAGGTTGCTTTACGAGATGGCCTGAAAATTGGATAATTTATTGGTACTTGAACAAGTATATTTCCGTTACAGCTATCTGCTAAGTTGGTGAAATAAATTAAGCTCGTGATTTAGCATAGATTTAGTCAAAGGATCAGGTGTGGCTGTCACGTTGTGCCTAACAAGCAACAAAAAACACTAGTCTATTCCTAGCGGGTCGAAGCTTAGATGGAATTTCTACTTTATCAAGACCTCTGTCGGGTCAAATTTCACGAATGCGATGCTCCTATTGTTTTTGTTTGACTGGTCAAAGCCTGGGTTAGCATTCAGCCCTCGTGAACTGATTATTACCATCGCTAACACCTAAGAGAAAACTAATTAATGATCATATAAAACGAACGGCGCGCTCCAGATATGTGGTGGTAGTAAATGTATCATTTATAATTTGGTTTAGAAATGCAGAATCAAGAAATTAAAATAATATTATTTTATAAACAAATAATATGTATCTCTTTATAAAAAAGATATTATTCATTTTAAATAATATCTTTTTATTTAAAATGAATATGTTTTAGTGTTTTATATCATTTTGATGTGTTAGTGTTAAAAATAATTTTAAAAAAATAAAATAAAAAATTCATTTTGATGTATTTCAGCACGAAAAATATTTTGAAATGCTACCGCAGCCGTCATCCCAAACAGGTCCTAAGTCCACTTCCAGACTAGATTTTACAACTTATTCTTTTTTATTATTATTAATCAGGATGTTCGGATCAATTTGTACTCATCTCGACTAATTTTTTTTCTCGAGGAAACACCATCCCTGGGAGTGCACTTGGTGAGCTCAGATAAGCGAGTAAAACTTTAATTGTCCGAATACAATTAATTCTGCCACCTACTATATGATTATTTTACGACTTATTCTTTCAAAGGAGGTGATAACGCTAAGAGATGACGAAGTGAAGATTACTTCATCTCAGTTCACGAATTTTTAGTTTTAATTCGAAACGAGTCTCTTTGCTATTTTTTCTACTCAAGAAAAAAAATGTGGTTGCTATTAAAATCATTTAAAAAATCTAATCACTATATGTATTGTTTGCGGAATATAATATATAGTTTCATCCTCGAGAAAAATGTATATGTTTACATGTAACTCATTCAAGTGGACATAAATAAAAAAAACATTTAAATTGAGTTTTTATTTTTATCAGGAAATCGACAAATTTAATGTAATGAGTAAGATTCACACAAACTCCGCATCCGGTATTTTAAAACCAAATCCCTCAAACCGGTGCTTTAAATCTGTGCTATTGAAATCATCCACTACTTGGTGGTTTTATGACAATAACGTGGAATTAAAAGTTTTGCTTTTCATGTAATCTAATATTTGAATTCTATAATTATTAATATATGGTTATTAAAGATTTATATCATCGTTAATTTTAAAATTTATAGAATTAATTCAGATACGCACAAACCAACATAACTATCTATATTAATAAAAAAACACTGGAGGTAATTTTGAAAAAAAAGAGGGTCCGATTAAATGCTTCTCGTCGAGCAAAAGAAAAAGGGGGGGTTCCCTTCGCAGGTAAAGGGTCCGGGGAGGAAGAATCCATACCGAAAGCTTCTTTTAGGTTTTGTTGCAGAAAGTAGAGCTGGGTGGATTGCTTTGTTTGATGACCGGACATCTTTTTATTTGGATGAAGGTCACTCCACTTTATTTCCACGGCCAATTGGAATGCATGCTTTCGGCATCACATGGAAGATAATGGATGGCTTCACATCATAGTCTAATCCACTGATATCTGGGCCCATCATGCTGCCATTCACTTGTCCTGGAGCTGGGTGTCTGCAACGGTGGGTGCAACTAAGCCCACCTGCTTACAATCCGACCACGTAAGAAGCCACAAACGCTCGGGAACATGTTCTCCTGCTGGTTTTCGGATCATCAATCATTTTTATCTGGGCGTAAACTAACTAAGGTACTGTTTGTACAAATTAATTTTTTAAAAATAAAATAAAAATTATTTTGATGTATTTTTGAGTGAATAATATTTTTAAAAACAATCTCAACCATACTCTAAAACAGTGACTAAATAATTTTGAATGTAATAGTACATTTATTGAGTTTTTTTTTCTTCAAAAAATTATATATGCTAATTATATTTCACTCGCCATGCTGGTTTGATTTCTTGCATATTTTGACTGGATTTAAATTAAATACAGGTCAAATTTGATTTTAAGAGAATCAAGTGTGAGGTTGAATCAACCATAAGTATATTTGTTTTTGCTTGGATTTGGATGTTAAACCTTGGTTATATTTTATCTATATATTTAAAAATTATATCCTATTGTATTGTGAATTAAAGATGGATTTTTAATAATTTTCATATTTTATTTTCTCAGGATTTTATTTAAGTATTTTTCAATAATGATTTTTTTAAGATAAAAAACCAGGTAACTAGTAGGTGGACAAAACCTCCATCCAAATGAGACGAGGTGATTACGAGTATTTCTGAGTTTTCAACATGATTCATTGCCATCCTTATTTCAACCATTTTTTAAAAATTAAATAATAGCACGAATAAAAAGTCACTTAATATTTTAAAATATAGGAATATTTCACTACGCATTTTGTTTTTTCTTCACCTGTGGGCTTCCTCCCACCCCGCTTTTTTTGTGCCCTAGAGTCCTAGACAACTACACGTGAGATAGCACGCTAAGCTCTAATACCGGAGGCCCAGCGTTTGGATAATTAGGTCTGTTTGGGAGGATTTTGTGGTTGTTTTTAAAAATATTTTTTATTTAAAAATATATTAAAATGATATATTTTTTTATTTTTAAAAATTATTTTTGACATCAGCACATCAAAATGATCTAAAAACATAAAAAAATTCATTTAAAATGATTTTTTTCTTCAAAATTTAGCCAAATATAAATGTCGGATGCTTTCTTAACCTCTCTCTTCTTATCATTAACCTGAAGATACTCATCTCCTCTTCTCTCTCATCAGAAATTTCACTAGCTGTTGCAAGACAGTGGGAAGCTTTTTAGGGAACCTACTCAAGAAATGCTCTCCTATCACTATTTACGAACATATTTCACCCAGAAAATTAATATAAAAAACATTGTCATTGAAACATAAGAGAGAGAAAATATAAATATTTTTTTATGTATTTTATTCTAAGAAAATAATTAGTATTGCAATTATATTTCCATCAGCTTAAGTATCAGGCTTAATGCTTTTAATTATTGTTGAGCTCATGGGATATGATGGAAGAGGATTGGTTCATCAATCTTCTTCCCTTGCAGGCCAGAGGCCCAGTAGTACGGGCTTATTCATAACCCATCAGGACTTGAATTAGTAAGGTAACCCTTCAGGACTCGCAAGAAACGAATAACATCCATCCCAGAATAAATGTCCACCTGTAAAGTTTTTTATTTTATAAATAGATACAGCAAAAAAGACAGAAAAGCAAGAGTTAAGGTCCACTTAGGTTCCACCGCCCCGCCTCAGGGTGTTTGGAAGTGTGATTAGAAAATACTTTTTAAAAAATTTGAATTTTTTTATTTGAAATTTTTTTATTAGCTAAATGGCCAGTGACGCTCTAAACATCCCATTGAAAAGATTTTCACATGTGAGCATAGTGATTCCCATTTCTGGTTTATCAACAAAACAAAGGTATAGCAGTGATCGTATGTTACATTCAAGGGGTCCATCTCATTCCATTGCATGCTCGGTCAATGACCCAGCAAACCAGATGAATCAATGAAACAATAAGAAAATTTTCAATCAGCCAACAGTAGAAAATATATGACCAAGTTCAAAGTCATTCCCCACATGACATCAACTGGACACGTGTCTGTAATGGAATGAATTAGCAAAGTCACCAGCTTCAAATTAAGAGGCATTACTTTACATTCTGAAAGTATTCAAAAATTAAAATCTCAGTGGTTAACGTATCCAAAGATTTCAGACATAGCCAGAGAGGTGTGTTCGGACACAAAGGTTTCATAAGACTACAGCATTCAAGTCAACAAAATAATTCCTCAATCCAGGTATTTATAAAACCTTAGACAGCCTCAGATAAAACTAGAAAAAGAAAAGAGGGAACTGCAATCATTGAAATGACAAACCCCACTGCAAAGCAGACAATTCAGACATGCACAAAAACAGCCCCTTGAAGCACACATGGCTATGGTAGTTATATGGGCTTGATTTTGAAGTGGAGGGAGATGAGAGAGAAAACAAAGCACTTCAAGTCCTGCAACCACATAAAACACAAATAAGAACACCAGAAAAAAAAATAAAAATAAAAACAAAAATTAAAAGTTGTTAACCGGGCAAGCAACAGGGCACTAGTGGCAATATTAACAAGCACATCTAAAGGTAAAATATGAAAAATTAAAAGGTTTTCGGAATTTTGAAAACAAGAGTCCTGGTTTGTCATTGTGAATGTACAAGAACAGATTGTCTTTAGAGATCAATTCTCTATCCATCTCACCTTAAGCTTTGGACACTTGAAACTAGACACTCTAAAAGTCTTTCTTGCTTCACACAATGCTTAAAATCCTTGCTTTTGCATTTATCTTCCAAAACACAATTATTATGCCTTCATGACAAGGGCAATGGATTCCATTTAACAAAGAACACAAATATAATAACCAGGCAAGCAAGTTCACAGCCCTACAATGAGAGACAAGTTTCCAAACCCTCTATTTACTTGCTTAATACACAGACTTAGATAAAGTATTTTTCTCACAAAGTTTTTGATGGATAATCATATTAATCATTCTATCTCACAATGTAGCATCCACATAAAACCATAACTTGTAAACTACCCAGGCTTTCATAAAACCAAGTGCAGTTTGAACTCGTTATGACAAACTTTACTTGTGATGCAAATGTATAATTTTCTTCTTCAGGGAAGCAATATCACCTAGTTTCTCAGCATTGCCCCTATTCAGCAATCACATACCAGCATGTTAACAAAGGTAACTTCCAATTCAAGAATGAGCACATTTGAAAGCATACCCACAATTAGGATACCATCACAAAGCATACAATGACTTGATAGTAAAAAGACAGAATACTGTTCAAGACAGCATTCACACTCACAATGACCGAGCAAGCTTTAACCTCTACATTCAAAGAGATATTCACGCTTATAAATTGCAATCACCTGAACAAGATAATAGAAGATGCGAAGCCCTTCAGGATCCTGGCTACTGTGAACATCAACAAGCGATCCAATCTTAGACGTAGTGAATGAAATATGCTCATTCCCCATCACAATCTCCAGCTCTTGCCTCCCAACCCGGTCCGGCTCTGGCCAGTTGTTGTCATCTTCCTTCATAATCTAAAGAAAACAAGAATTTCAAAAATATAAAAGAACCAAATCTAAACTTCCAACGAGTCAGAGTCTAGAAGTCGTTTTCTAGCTCCTATACATGAAAATTCATCAAAACAATTATACAAAATGTTTGCAAAATGCAAGTAAAATAAGAATGAGTAATTTAGTTAGAAACCAGGCAAACCAAAACCCTAGGCTCCAAATCAACAAATTTCATATGCTAAAATCCAAGCTCCTAAGAGTTCTCTAGGAAAATAAAATATCTAATAAACAAACAGAAAAATATTAACAGCAATGGCAAAATTGTAAATTTTAGAATCAACATGACCGAAAAAATTAGACAAACCCTAAGCGAAACAAGAGATGTAAAAAGTTAGAGAGAAAGGGAGAGAGTGAGAAAGAGGAGTACTTCGCTCTCGGAGATGATGCGGCGGCACTCTTTGAGGACGGCGGGGGTAAGGAAGACTTCTTTACGAATCATGGTGTCGTTTTTGTAATTCGAGTTATTTGCGTATCGGAGTTTTCCATCTGGACGGAACTCGAATTCCAAAAATTCGTGACCGAATTTACCTCTGTGACCTACGTAGTAACGAAGATAGAACTCTCCGTTATCTTCCTCCATCGCTGCCATTGCTTTCTTTTGTTTCTCTTCCTCTCCTTGTGCTTCTGTTGTATTTCTAAGAAAAGATGGCAAAAAATTGAAACCACTCTTAAGAGTCCAAAGTTTTAAATTTTAATGGGCTCGGCCCATGTTCTGGCTTGTTGAGCATTTCTCTATCATTATCTTTTGATGGTAACCACGTTGGGAATTGCAATATTGATTTTTTTTATTATCATTATTTATTTCCGAGATAACTCGATGATGTTTTTCCACCGATTAATTTCGTTCAATAATTTCTATTAAATGTTTTTTGCTTATACGTTTCTTTCCTTTTCATCTCATTATTACGTGGCTACATAGTTTTTTTTTAAAAAAAAACGTTTCTGATAATTTTTTAGGAAATAGTTTGAATTTAACTTCCAAGCCTTAGCAACGCAAGTCTTATAATAATTTTATTTTTAATTTTCGCGCTCTCTTTTCTTTAGGCCATAATAAGAAAAAAAAAATCCAAGATTTAAAGAAATATAGTGTCATTTGAGTTCAGCATAGCCTTATTTGCAAGAGCACAGAAAATACTTTTTTTTTTAAATATTTATTCTTTTATTTCAAGAGGTAATCTAGCGGATACTAGTTGAGGCTTCGGAGTCTGGTGCCTTTAGATTTTAAATTTAATTTCTTCTATTAAAAAAATTGAATCTTGACCACAGGGGATAGAGTTTAAAACAGCCTCTAGGATTCATAAATGGCTGAGAGCATGAATTAAAAACAAATTTGATTTTTTTATTTTAATTAAAATTTTAATGTTTTTATATTGTCTGATATCAAAAATATATTTTTAAAAATAAAAATATTATTATGATATTCATCTAAATAAAAAATATTTTTAAAAATAATTTTACCTTACTACCGAACGTTTCATACACATAGTACTTGCATTATAATAATAATAACAATAATAATTTTGAGCTGTACAAAACAAAATAGTTGGGGCCATATATATATATATATATATGTATATATTATAAGAAGCTTGTGCCATATCCTTTTCTTCAGCATTCTCTCTTTTCAACATGGCATCCATTATATATTGCAGCCGATATTTTAAAACTTACTTTAACCTCGTTCATTTGAAAATTGCACTCCACGTGTCATTGCAATGGATGCAATCATTTGACAGTTGTTGGTCCAGTTGTTATGCTCTATTATCACAAATTCTAACTCGCCAAGACAAATTAACAGAACATGGCCTTGATTAGGATACATGTCAAGCAAAACAAATACAGCGTGTGTGTGTGTCGCCTCAGAATCATCTAGCTAATGATTTTTGGTATAATTAAGGAACATGAATGATTTATTCCATACACTAACAATGGAGCTTATAAATAAAAATTAATTATTCAATAACATTAGATAAACATAAATTCCACATCTCATCCAATAAAAATTGAAAAAAAAAACACAACTTGAACCCAATGATAACAAGAACAACAACGATATATAAAATAGCACTGCCTCTTCTCTAGCACATCAAAGCGACAGTTGTTCCTAATACAAGAAAGACGCCAAGCATCATGTTGTATAAAATGCTTGTGGCTCTATTGTACGGTGGTGGTGGTGATGTGGCTGAGGTTGATGGGGTTGTAGGTGATAACGAGCCAGATGGAGTTGATGGAGTGGTCGAACCACCGTCCGATGGGGTGGTAGGTGTGGCGGGGGTACTTGGGGTGCCGGTACTGGCTGCGACGACGGTGATTGCTAACTTCATGCCGTTGCCACAGTGACCAGACGTGGAGCAAATGAAGTACATTGGACCAGCCGCGGACAAGGTTATTGTCGAGCTTCCACCAGTATAGGTTTTCCCGAGATTACTTGTACTGCAACTTTCATAGTCAGCTTTCGATACTTCAGCCACACTGTGCGAGAAGCCATAATTGAACACTGGATTTTTTTCCAAAGATGTAAAACGATGGTTAATTGATCAACCACTTTGTCTTATATCGTGACGAAAAACTGGATTTCATGCAATGTTATGGAAGAACTAAATACTCTACGCAACAGTACTCGCAATAAACAAGGATTCAACTTACCAAGAGAGTCACCAACAGTGAATGTTTTATCACTAGCCCAGGTGGTGTAATCTTCGGACGTGGTCCAGCCGTTCGCGTCACCGACGGTGTAGGTTGTAGCAGCATAAACCGCCGGAGCGGCTAGCAGAAGAATCAGGAGAGCAGATGCAATATTGGCCATGTCTGAAAGCTAGCCTTGACAATGTCTAGAATACAGGAGGAGTTGGTGGCTATATCTGGGAAGGTGTCGCAAGGCCTTCTATCTTATATAGGCTGCCAGAGGTATATTTGCTAAGGAATTATTCAATTGAAAGGAGAGAGTCTTCTCCTAACACATGCAACCAACTTCCCAGTCTGGAATCAAATTAAAGTATATAATAATATAGTGGTTAAACTTAACAACTCTTCTCCCCCCTAGCCTGTCGTCTACCTAATGTTTGATAAATACAGCTTCTACACAGCTGACTTGCCTAGCTAGGGCGGCTTACATGCATGGCTCTGGCTCCTTGGTTATATTTGGATGGCCAAGCGATTAAGATTTGTATTGTACAAGTAATCAAAAAGTTGATCGAAGAGGTCTCTGTCTTGATGCCTGCAGAACCTTAAAGGATTCCAAAAATCTAACAGTGGAGAAATAAATAAGAGAAAACTATCGCTAAACGTTTATGCCTGCAGGCCAGGCCAAGCCAAGCCAAGCCAAGCCAAGCCATTTCAGTTTGCCATAACCTATGCTGAAAATATGGAACTTTCCATAAAATAACGTCTTCATTTTTAGTTATTATTCTATCAAATGCCACCAACTACATTGATAAGAAACATCATGATGCAAAAATTAGGCTGGCAAGTATGCTTACCCTGAATTCATGAGTTGCTGGATGGGTTGTTATGGCTTGAATTATATTTATTGCTGGGCCAAGTCTAGCCAGGTGCCCTTTTTTTCTCTAAACAATACAGATTGTGATAATTAATTTGGAATTTTAAATTGTAGCAGTCGAATAAAATAGTGTGCAGCAAGAAAAACAATCCACGTTAGTGGACCAACATAAGTGTCATTGGTCCAAATAAAATAAAATTGTATTAACTGCCCCCATATATTCTTATTTCTACCTTCCCCGCTGTCTACCGTAATTATCTTCATTAAAGTCAAATTAAAAATAACAAAGATGTTTCGAGTTTTATTTTCAAGACTCATAATCATGAAGTCAGACCGCTGATGGTGTATTAGATACGTGTACGATTAGTATATTCAGTAGTGGACCCAACCATTTGTTACAGGAGGAGTGGAATTTGATGTGGGGCACCAATCCCGTCATTCTAGATTAAATTATTTCTTATTGTAATAGTGTTAAGATTTTCTTGAATTTCTTGGTTTTATTTGACTAGGAAAGAGATTTACTAGGATACTCAGTATTATTAAAAATTTGTTTTAATTCCATTATGTTTTCCTATCAAATTAAGGTTTTCTAGTTTTTCTATTTAAGGAGCTATAATGGCTTTTTAGTAAGAAAACTTTGATGAATAGAAATTAAATATTTTATATATTTTTTCATAGATATGATAATTTAAATATTTAAAAATCCTGATTTATTATAACACCTCGTCATCATTCGATATATATTGAGTGAGAATTGGTAGACAATTACTGTGTTTTAGAGCTTCCAATCAGAAATCCACACAAAAAATGTAAGCCAATCAAACATCAAATCAGTTTATTTTTAGGTTTATATCTATTGCGTGTTATTGGGAAACAGACAGTGTATAATTTTGTAAAATCACACAAAAAATAAAACAAGTTTGGAATATTTATAAACTTGGAAAGGCTAGAGTCACCCCTGGTTACCGCCTGTTCCTAGATCTTATCTGAGCTTAGCTGACGATGAGCTTCTCTATCATGGAGATAAGTAACACAAACGTGGTCTAAACCAATCAAATTATAATAGATGGCTATGAACATGATGTTGCTAAAGTATATGATCTTGATCAGGGACGTGATTAAAACTGGGCGACGAGTGATTGAAGACGATGAGGTTGACCTGGATCCGGATTCAGGGGAAAATGTTGGGGGGGTGCTGGTATTTTATTGACTGCCACCACATAGATTCCCAGCCTCATGAATTGTGAAATATCTTGGAACATCCTTGGACAGGTATATTATTGTTCTTCCTTCGGAATAGATTTTCATGGGATTACTTGTGCTACAGGTGTTGCAGTTGTCTGCCCTCGACCAGTATCAGCAATTCAATCAAGACTCTCATGAGAGCTTACAAAAGCTGACTCCAAATCAAAACTTGAAACCTGCTTCTAAATCACCACATTTTTATCTTAATCTTGGAGATTAACCATGTTTACTTAATTTATTTCTCCTGTATTTGTCAAAAAATGATATGCCTTCCCAGGTCATATCAGCATTTTTTGGAACACGAGTATTCGAGTTAATTTATGCGTACCCCAACTAATTTTATGGATCCTAAAATTAACGATCAATTAAAATCTTCAGTGATCCTAGCTGATGTAGGACTCAAACTAATGATCTCTAGATAACAAACTCAAAGTATGACCACTTGAGCCACACAATAATAGTTCATAGTGACAAATTACCTTCAACTAAACAATTAATCACACAGAGATATTCATATATATACAGGTTGAAGTCATACGTTTATCATTCGAGCAAAATATGGTTTTTATTATTATGTCAATTTTGATAACAATTCTTTTGATTTCTTATGTTCTTTTTCTAAATTGATTTTTCTTTCCAGTTTCACTCTTGAACCATATATAAAATTTATTTTGTATTTTAATTTTGATCCTTGATATTTTTTAATCATTTAGTAAAAAAAATTTAAATTTTATTTTTCAGTATTTGATTGATTCAATATTAGACCTCATTGTTTTTTCAAATAGGATGATTTGAGTATAATGATTTCATTCATGGATTTGAAAAGTTAACATGTTTTTTTATATATATAAATAAAAAGTACTTCATATTTTTTGTTATTTTTATTGATTTATTCCAATCGCTTGATTAGGTCGCAAACTCAATTGAATATCTTGGGTTGACTTAACCTTAATTACTAAAGTTACATGTTTGCTATGTTAACTTGGGTTAATAAAGACTGAATTTTTATGTCATTTTATTTACCCTGTCTTGTTCTTTGTATTTAATAAGTTGTGAATAGAGGTATATTATTTGTTTATTTTTGAAAAAAATAATCTTTTTTTCATACTATCTTGCTCACTTTTCTTTTAAAACTTGATTTATCTATTGTTATTTTTTTTGTATCTAGTTTAAATAAACCCAAATTGTTCAACCTTTTTTGGGCAAGTTCAACTATTGGGATGGATGAAGTTTATTCAACGCTAGTTGTTCAACTCCCTTTTCAACTACCCGAACAAGGAGGGATTCTAGAGTAGGAGGAATCTGTAGGCCGAAGCAGAACATGCATATAATATTTGGAGATCGCGATAATTGTAAGAGTTGCATTTTTTTTCTTCCTGAACAATGTGTGAATGGCGGAGTTATGTTACAGAATAATATAAATTATATTATGAGATTTTAATTACAAGTTTAAGTTTTTAGATGAGATGATTTCTTAATCTGGTTATTAGAGTCTGGTTGACCCAGCGGTCACGAGTTCGAATCTCACCATTTCTATTCTATTTGATAAAAAAATCAAGCACAAGGTAATGTGGGTCTGTGCAAGTTTCAAGTTCAAAAAACTTTTTCTTGAGGGGGTGTGTTAGATAATAATATAAATCATATTATGGGATCTCACTTGCAAGCTTAACCTTTTAGATGAGATGATTACTTAACAAGTATATCTAATTCGAGCGAACTTAAAGCACAGTTTGAGTAAATTTATTTCTCCGGCACAAGCTGCCACCGTCATGTTTCCGTCCATGTATCACCGGGCTGCCGCCACCTCCCAGCCCCACCAAGGTTAGGTATGTTAGGGCCCGAGATCGTACTACAAGGAACACGATATGCATAAACCTTTCGGTATTCGCGGCCCTACGATGGCTGCTTTCCATTTCTTATCTTAAGCTTCATAATCTTTTTTTTTTTATTAATATTTTTTGACGAATCCTAACTTGCATAATAACCAGTCAAGATCGATGTGCGGCAAGCATCCGAAAGAACCCACATGGCAGCTGGTATTGCGTCCCGATTTACAATACAAAGTTCAATATATTGGCATACAGTACTTGTAGAAAACTTGTATTACGTATGTCATCCCAGTAGATTTCATCGCCCAATCATTGTATCTGTATACTAATAGATCCATACGGAGCACTGACCGTATACTGTTTATCACAAGTCTGTGTTTTGATTTCAGATTGTTTCCACGTCTTTATATATAATTATATATATATGTATATAAAATTCAAATATTAATTTAAATTCAAATTAAATTAACTTTTAAAATTTTTAGAGTTGATTCCAAATAATAGTACTGGAGAGTCATTGGTGCCCATACTCTCCACCTACTAACCGAGACAAATGGAGCTTATAGTGTTTCTATCCGCTAAGAAACCGGATACACTCCCTCTCATCAGCATCGCATCGGCAACTCCCACCTTAACTCCTCCTGTTACCGCCTTCACCTTCCCTATTTTTTTTCTACTGGCCTTGAGACAAAGACCATTAAACCAAACTCGTCCACCCTTCTTCAGCCATCATCTCCAACCAGATCCATCCCTCTTCTCCCGCCCTTTTCGACAAGCATCCCCAGTTGTTATTGAGGTCGAACCTGCACTTGCCAACACCTAGATTGACAAACATCCCCACCTTAACACCTCCCGTTACCGGCTTCACCCTTTATTTGTGGTCCCTGTAAGAAAAAAAAGCGCACACATTTCAAGCACTGGCACTCAAACAGAGTTCCCTTCTCTCCATTAGACAACCCATTCTCAGAGACCTTCAGCCATAGATTGAGAGAGAGAACAGATTTACTCGTATGAATAAATCATAAATCTTAGATATAATACCGGCTAAGAACTTACTGCAACCTTTAAAGCACATGAAAAACAACAAAAACAGCTAATTTTAGATATGATGGGTGCTTTCCATTTTTCAATTTCAGTTTGGAATGATACTGGCATGTTTATGCCAGAATTTAGCTGAAAATCCAGAATTTTTCTGGAATTTTAACTAAGATAAAAACAACCACCCTGTTTATAAACATTCAATTTCAACTGTGGTTTTCAAGATTTTTAATTCTTTTTTATATAAACAATTCAAATTAATAACTTTTTAAATAATTTTGAAATGTTAAAAATAAAAAAAAATATTGTTTTTTTTTATATATTCTCTGAGCATTGAATTCATCACCAAACAGATTCTTATGATGCAGTAAAATCAACACCGAAATGATGGCAGTTTGGTTATACTTGCCATCAACTGATACATGGCGCTACAGTGACATCAAATCAGGTAACCACTATTTTGTTGAATGGAAGTCAAATTTATAAATAAAATAAATTCCGACTGAAACAATGTTTCATAGAAGAAAAAACACTTGTATCGAAAGCACACTTTATTTATTGCTCTAGATAGCAGTATTGTCAGTTCGTATCAAGAAACCTTCATAATCTCATTTGGTGCTTCGGTGGCAAAATACCGGAGATGTGAGCAGAAAGATGCAGAACTTCTAAATTTTTCCTTGAAAAATAGGGTTCAACTATTTCAAAACAAAACTGAGTTGCAATTTCTAGTCATTAATAATAAGTCTCGAATCCCCCAAATTCTCATCTAGATGGACTGCATACCAAGAGGAGACACTGAATGGGAAACAACTGAAATATACATAGCTAAGCATGAAATTAAATATAGATCTTTTGATACAGGAAACTATGTTATTCCAGTCAGTTTCCTGTGCGAAATTAAAGAAATGAACCCAAAAATGGAGCCATCTTATTTGCCACCCAAGGTTGGGAATTGCCCAGGATCTTCAATGGAAGGGGCTGGCACATTGCTCATTCCATCTCTATTGCCAAACCCTCTTGCTCCGCGGCCACGGCCCCTGCCCCGACTGCGACTTGCCGAGTCATAGTACCTTTCCCCTTCAGCAGGCTTCAAGAACTCGTTAATGCTGACAGACTGAGATCATCACAGCAGTTAGGATGATGGTTAGCATTAGCCCAAATTATATCATGTGATCGGAGTGTGAATTAAACAAGGAAAAACCAAACAATTACAGTTTTCTTGAAAATAAAATCCCACTCAAGAAATTTCATGGATGGTTATCAATAGCAACTCCCCTACAGTCCAAACAAGACAAACGAACCATTATTTAGATTCCACAGAAGACCAGGAAAGTACTGTCTGGAAGTGTGCCTAACACAACATACAAGCAACAAGTTCATGCACTGGCCCAGCTCATTTCATGGTCATAATCACATCATCAGCAAGAGAAGCAAGAGCAAACAGGTACAACAAATAAAAATGAAAAAGAAAAAATTGCAAAAGATGCCCAAAAGAACAAAGCAAAGTGCTCTCCATAGCTTATATGCTAGTATGTATGGAAAAAACGGGAAAAAAGATGGGCAGACATAAATACCTTCTTAGCTTTCTCATCTTTCTCATTTGCCTCTTTCCGCTTATCCTTGTCAGAACCCTTGGATATAGAAATAGTTGCAAAGATATTCAAAAGACTGGCAGTGGTATAAAACCAGTGGGAGTTTAAAAGCTTTAACAGAGCACAGTAGTCTCTACCAATTTAATAAAGACGTCGTTGTTTTCCTTCTTGTTTGAAAGCTGCTGCATGGATTGAAACTCTTTAGCATCCACCTTTCTTTCTTCTGTCTTAAGTGTCTGCAGGGCCTTCCTCTTCTCTTCCAGCACTTTCTCATACTCTTCAAGAGTCATCACCTGAATAGAAAGAGCAGAGCATCATAAGCTGTACTTTCAAAATGGAAAAATTTTCTTATAACACTAATTGAATGGTCATTTGGTGCCCTTTGAGCTGGTGCTCTTATATAAAGCAGTTCAACAAACTCACCAAACACCAGAACTAATATCAAAAAATACCCTCAACCTAGATAAATCAGAAATGGTAACACCAACAAGTCCAACCAATTACAAAATTTCCAACCGCCTAAATTGAAAAATATGTGATCAGGGACAGAACTTGCAAATAACAAATGTGTCAATATTTGTATGTCTACTCACTAGTTCTATGCATTCCAATATCAATGAAGAAACTATGAATGCCATGCAAGCTCTCCACATGTAGAGAAAAACAAGATACGACAAGATGATATGAAGGACAGACAAAATATCTAAGTACCACAGTATGCATTCACCTTATCCTCTGCTTCTTTTAATTCAGGTTCATTTTCAGTGTTTTCCTTGTTCCTATCTGCTGCTGCTTCCTCCACAAGCTTCTCATCACCAAAATTCTTTTCACCCTCATTGGCAGCCTCCTCGGTTACCCTAAATAATAATAAATAAAAAAAATTAATAGTGCCCAACTATTCTTGAAATGAAGCAGTTGTTCATCATGTATAGCAGAATTCTAACACATGAAGACTATTACTGTGGAAATTACACACACAAGGACAAAAAGATGCTGGTTGGAATTATAAAACTTACTGAGTAAGTTCATCAGCCGAAGTTCCCCAGTTGCCACGACCAGAGCCTTCACGCTTCATCTCATTTCTACATGTATGCAGAAGTCAACTTTGATGCATGATCACATGGCATATTATAAATGATAAAAATATGACAAACTAACACGAGCTATCATAAAAATTACCCACCCTCGTCCAGTCCCACTCCAACGTTCATACGGCCGACGAGGACGCTCGCCTTCACCACCTTCTTCATTACCAAAACCCCCGCGACGGCCACCACGGAAACCACCGCGAGGTCCACCATATCCACGTGATTCAAAAGTCTTTACAGTATCTCCATCTTCACCAGCACCTTGAACAACTGGTGCTCCAGAACTACTGTATGGACTCTCATTGTTGAAATCCCTATTATATCCCCCACGACCACGCCCATATCCTCTTCCTGCACCACCAGCACGGCCTCCTCCTCTCCCACCTTCAGTCTTCGCTTCCCTCACTACAGAAATATAAACAAACAAAAATTAGCACATCCACACACACACACGGAGCCGGCGACCATATTTTGAAACCACAAGGCCACGAAAAACGAAGACATGCTAACTAAGTCATCAAGCATCCATTTTTCTATGCATTAATTTTGCTCATTGTATAAAAATAACAAATAAAAAATTCTTTAAAATAATTAAAAAAAACCACATACTTCGACATACAAAAAGCACTAAATCCACACACAAACAATGAGATGAACAAATATAATAATAACTGACCAGCCTGTGAAGGAGGAAGAGGCTTGGAAGGGAGCTTAGCAGCAGGAGCGGGTTTAGGTTGAGTCTGAGCTGGACCTTTCTTAGCAGCCGCTGCAGCAGGAGTAGAAACCACCGGCTTTAGAGCAGCGATGAGAGATGGATCCTCGGCGTCATCATCCAATAAGTCAAAAGGATTGATCGTCGCCATTTCCGGTAAACAAAAACCTCAGCAACAATCAAACTTAACACGATACAAAAATCACCTCCACGAAACCCTAAGGTAACGAAACCTCCATATTTACCTTTTGTTATTTTATCACGAATCTAGATCTGTAAGAACAAAGAATTCACAAAAGTTAGAGAGAGAAAGAGAATAAAATGAAAAACCCTAGCCGCAAGAGAGACAGAGAGAGCGCGACCTAATCTGAGATGTTAATGTTGTTGGAGACTTGCTGCCGTTGTTTAGAGTGGTGAAGTGATTTTCTTTTCTTTTATTTTGTCGTTGATATTAGAGAGGGAGGGTTTCTCTTTTGGTGCTGGTTGTTTATATATTTACGGATATGCCATTTTTGAGATAAGAGAGGGTGGAGTGATCACTGCTAGTGAGAGCGACTCGTTTTGGACTCGTCGTTTTTCAAAACCAAGCCAAGGATGATGTCTTCGCCCTTGGTTTTTGCTGGTAGTCGAGATAGGAATACTGTATATAGCAAGCAACAAATTAATATATATATATATTTGATAAAAATAAATAAATACAATTTTATTTTATTAAAAAAATATAGCCACCATCCAGGCATAGTTTCCTTTGTATTTATTTTTACACACACACGAGCACATATACATTTAATAATTGTAGTTTTAACTTAATAATTTTTATCCTCGACTTTCATCAGGTCTCCTCCTCAGTTGAGGGCTCCTCTCAGGGTTTTTTTTGTATGTATACACGTGGAGTTACAATGACCGCTCATTTTCAGGTTTCGCTTGCAGTTTATGTAATAAATAATTAATTACCACACCCACCCTTTATGCTTCTTCAGCATTTTTATCTCGGCTATTTACTTTCCATGGTAATCAAAGAGACTATTTGGATCAATTTTATAAATACTGTTTCAGTTATTATTTTATTTTTTATTGGTATAAAATATTTTGGTTTCGGAGCATCTCGGCGTGTCGTTTCGGGATTATACTGTTAATATATAATTAATTATATATACATGAAAAAAATTAAAATATTAATTTAACAAGCATAATTAAAATTCAAGATAAATTAACTTTAAATTATACAATATAAACACAAAGTCAAATAAATATAATCTCAAAAATTAGAAACACAATCACAAGTTAATCAAAATAAGAAGGATTTTTAAGGCCGGAATGGTACCAAACATTTCAGCCGGTATTTTCGAATGGACTGGAATTAAAATCGAGACTAAAAAATATTATTTTGTTTCGGTTTTTAATGACACTAAATATTCCAGTCATTCTAGTCGAATAAAACGGTATTAACAAATGCGCTTAAGGGGCTTGTTTACTTGTATGATTCCGTACATATATAATATCACAGGGTTATGGTGTTTAATACTTTGTTTTAATTTTTTTGCTCTTGAGTTTTTTGTTTTTTTCATTTTTTTTTTAAATCTTCAGTTTTTATTTAACAAAGACTACGGCTTGCAGCTTCCCTCAACAAACACTGTAATTGCTGTAGTTTTACCCATATTTGATTTTCACCGTAATAATAATACTCAGAAAGTAGATTATACATGGCTTCTTCTTTCTTGTTTAAGATTACGATGGATAGATGTTGTTTTTTTTTAAATAATTTTGTTTAAAAATATATTACAATATTATTTAAAAAATATTTTTGATATTAGAATATAAAAATAATTTAAAAATATCAAAAAAATTAATTAATTTAAAATAAAATAAAAAATAAATTATTTTACTATTTTTAAAAACACTTGAAACGCAGTGCAAACAGTATCTTAATCACATCTCTTTTCTTTCACCTCAAATCACATGTCATCTGACCTATTTTTTTATTATTATCGAGCAAGATTATAGAAAACAAAAGATAAGAGAATCTTGAAGTGGACAGAAGATAGAGAAGGGCAAGGCATCTTGAAAAAGAAAAAAAAAAAAGGGGAAGAGAGAACGCGAAGATCGTATTGCTGGTGGTCTCCAGTTGTTCTGAATTGGCCTATTAATCACATCTCTATAACTAGGACTAATAATCTAGGCGAGGTTATGGATAATTTGTTCAAATCAAATAACAAAACTGTTAAAAAACAATCGTAGTTAAGAAGAAATGCTCTTGCCAATTAGAATGTAACCCCGAAACGAAAATATTATAATAACAATGAGGTGTTTTTTCCGTATATTTTATATTCACTTATAAAGGATTGACAGGGGTGATTAAAATAAAAAAATCTTGTAAAATAAATGATAATTTTTATTTTTATCCTAAAGTTTATTTAGTTCTCATTTGTTTTTCGGCTAAGAGATTATTGGGTTTTTTAGTGGTTGAAAATATAATTTTAATACGAAACTTTATTTTTCAATCTCTAGTTTGTTTAATAAAAAATGTCATTAAATTTTTGTGCCAAAAGAGTAAATTGTCAAGACATCTATTTTCACTTTCAAAATAATTGAAATTTGCTGTGTTAGTAAATTTCACTCGATGACAAGAGCCTTTATTGATTGTTTTAAACATCAATATTATCTAAAAACACATAGATTAAAAACTTTTGTTTGGTTTAATTTTGTGATTTGATTTTTTTTATTAGATTGATAAATTAATTTCTAAATGTTTCCAAAATATTTTGGGGTTAAATAAGTTTTTTACCCATTATCTTATTTTTTTTACCACTATAATGATAAAAAAAAATTGAAATGGACTATAGTGGTTAAATAAGTTTTTTACCCATTATCCGACAAGTAAAAAACGATTTTAAAGGACAAGCAAACAGAGGGCTGTCGTAAATTTCAATGGCATACGGAAATGAAGAGGTTATTATTCGATTGACCGATAAAACCCCAACATTCCAAAGGGTTTTTCCACTTGCTTCACCTCGAAATTTTGTTAGATTTATTAAATTCTACTGTCTATAATGAAATTCATGGCATTTCTCTGGTTAGAACAGCAAACTTGTTACTGCATTTTCAATTTTTCAGGTCCCATGCAACACAAGCTCTTCTAAGCTCTAGCAATTCTTACAGAAGCAACAGCAAAATGTTACAAAATTTTTACATGCCTCGATATAATATGAGGTTTTATGCACACGACGATACCCAAAAACATAATCTACTCCAAATCATTGTTGTATCTTTTTCTTATTATCCCACCTTTTCTTTTTCTCCTGATGATAACGGAATGAGTTGTAGGCAAATTCTAAAATCCTGGTAAAGCTGAAAGATCTGCTACGCCTCTAGGCAGGTCTGCAATTTTATTTAGCAGAGCAAGCCTGTTCTTCCTGATTCTTTCATCTTCCTGCGTGCAGACAAAAGTAATGTTACATTATACTGGGAGATCCATTACTAGCAACTATAAGCACGAGAGAAAGAGAGAGTTGTTATAAAAAGTAATTTGAAAAACAATTAAAGCATGGATAATCTGCACATTACATTAATAGACTAATACTACGGTTCAAGGTCAGGCAGGACGAGAGCATGGAGATTTCTCTCATCAACATAAACTCTCAAGTGTAATTTCCCACAACGAATATAGACGTTAATGATATAAATAATCTGAGTCCTGTAGAAAACATACCACCATGACAAAAACATTATTGAAGAAATCCTCTAGCGGTTGTAGTAGCTCTGAGGATATCTCAACAAAATCATCAATCTCAATGCCTGTAAGATGGATAGGTTTAGGTTTCTCTCAAGGTCAGTTAATAAATGCCTAGTTCAAAACTTCAAATCAATGCAAATTGCAAAATATCTCAAACCCAAAAAGGAAGCATGCCCCATGGGAAAAAAGCAATCTCAATTCCATGAGTGATCATTTTATGAAGAAAGAACATGTACCAGGATAAATTTTGCCTTTTGTGGTCACAAAAGTGCTCCATAAAGCTCTCTCTTCATCTGTTTCAAACGCAGCCTCATCCACCTAATAAACAATTTTATATCAATATAAGGAGATTTTCTAGCATAGACTGGTGCTCAATAAAATATAAAGAACATAGAAAGACAAAAGCTACCATCTTAGAGACAACCACAGTGAAATGAGAAGATACTAATGGTTAAATACAGTGGTATGTGGAATGCTATCTGTCCTTTCAAGAAAGAAGTAGCCCAGAGACATGAGAAGATACTAACCCTGATAGACAAGTCCATGTCAAAGGAAGTAATGCTTTACTGTCAGATATCTTGGGAAATGACTTTAAGGAGGACGGGGTCAGCTCATAGGGGTTTTGAAGGCTCAAAATGGGAGAGGATCATAGGATGCAGATGATTGACAAAATTTAGCTCCCCGAGAAGCCACTATCAGGGTATAATGTGAACTAGATGTACATATTTTAGTATTATCACAGAAGGGACCATGGCTTAAAATAAGAGGGCATTGCAGAAGTTTTGTTTGAATATGCAAGTTGTGGTTTTGCTAGCTTGGTGATGTGGTAGTTGTGGTGCCTTATCTTGGTTGGTGTTGGATGGCAATGCATGGGTGCCTAGATTCTCCATCCTCAATCCACATGTTGGTGCTTCCTTGTTTAGTGCATTCTATCAGTTGAGCCAGATGCAGGTGAATTTTAGCAAGGGGTAACCCCTCGCTAATATTTAACAGAATTAGAGTGCACTGTTATTTAATTTTTGTTACCCTTTGTACTTTCACTTGCTAATAAAAGGATGTGGTGTTCTCGAACTTCATCTTCTACCTTCATTAAATTAATAACACACCATTCTTTCATCTGAGAAATAGTACCTTCATATCAGTGTCCACATCCTTGCCACGGACAATTCTTGTTGGACGAGAATATGCTTCAACTACCTTAGGGAAAAGACTATCTCTTGACAAAGCCTCCATCTGAAACAAAATTTAAGTAACATTCAAAATTGATAAACCATTCAGGAAAATTAGAAGGATGGTAAATAAGACCATCCTTTTAGTTTCTTTGTTGCATGATAATCATGTTAGGAAATGAATCAGAGTCATGTTCACCAAGAACAACTTTCTTAATAACTTCTACCCTGTCAAAAAAAAAGAAGAAGAAAAAGAAGCACACAGAAGGACATAACAAAGAATTCTAGCCCGACAAACTCTTCAGATCCAAGATTTATCGGGATAGCAGATGCATGTCCAACCATTTCAAATTGAGAATGTTGTTGTAAAATATCATTTACCTATTCATTTAAACCAAGAGTCCATGTTTTAGTATACACAATTGTTTCAGGCAAAGGTTTAAAACATTATCCACATTTTACGCTTGAAATTCAGTGTTACCACAACTTCAATGTCATTTAAGTGGCAAGAGCAGAAGGCTCATTCTACGGTGTTAGTTGACTTTCTTACTTGGACAGATATTTAGGGGCAAAATAAAACCTCAAAGTGGAGCATTTTTTCGAGGGCTGGGGAGTATTTTACAAGAAAAAACAAAACAGCCACTATAGTTTACAAAATCTTACATATATGTTTACATCATACATGGGGTGTGGAGCGGCCTTAGCAGCAAGGAAACAAGAAGTTAATACATAAGAGATCTTAGGTATTCTGCAAGCCACAAAGCATCTTCCTATTATCTATTCCTTCTCTTTTGGCAAAAGAATTGATCATGGCTCTAGTAGTGTTTGGTGGTATAAGCTTGAGGTCCTAACACTTGAAAAAACACAATGCCCTAATCTTTCCTTCAGAATGCATCAAGTTATGCTGATTTTGTAGAGATAGCAATGATCCATAAATAAAAACACTAAGAGCAGTAAGAAAAAAACTCAAAAAATATCAAGCAAAACCACTTACTTTATATGCTGTCTTTGCTGCCAGACAAGGGAAACTTGCGCGTTCTGTAAGAACAGAACGAACGATTTCTGGCCTTATTCCCTTGTCAACCTGTAACCATAATGAGCAGTAATAAATTTTCAATCTCTGGAATACTAAACTCTTACAAGATATTGTTATGCTTGGAATTTAAAAACTTGTCCAAGATTGACAAAATTTAATCATTGTCCTCTAGGCAAGTTTGCCCACCAATTTTAGCAACAGGTAGACGGTTGAGGTTAGAAAGACATTAGTATGCTCACTTCAATTGTACAAATCCTTGGAATTTGTGGAATCAGTTATTTTGATATTTTAGGATTGTCTAGCTGATTAAAAATGTTAAATTGGTGGTTTCAAATGTGTACATACCAGGAATTGCTCCAATCTTCGAGTAACAAATAGATGTACCTACAATAAATATTCAGAACCCCACTTTGTCATGCCTGTACTGACTCTAAACAAATAACAAGCACTGCTGAAGCCGCCTAAAAATACAGGCCAACATACCATTCAGATGGTTAATTGGATGAACCGAGTAATAAGACAATAAACTTCATGTGAATAACAAGACAAACGGATTATGAATTGCTATAGCTTCTGCAAGGTGATGGCCTGAAGCAGATGTGTTATCATGTTATCTATGTTGGAGACCAGCTATGGTATCAAGTCTAAGGTCAAATCCTTGTATAAGTTTATCAAGTGACTTGAGAGGCACATTGCAAGGAAAATGGCACAAGCTAAAGTTACTAACAGAGTTTCTTTATTGTTTAGTCACATTCTGACATGAGAATTGGTTCAAGGAAGACTTCCTAAGAGTTTAGTAGAAAGAGAGATTGGATTGTCTCTCTCATTGTTTGGAGTAAACTGGTATCAATGAGAGGAGTGTCAGGTAAAGGAAATAAGATATCTTCCCTACTAAAGATGATCTTGAGAGATGGTGCAGGGAATGAGGGTTGGCTAATGACCTGAAAATCTGGGATTTTTTAGAAGTGCTGTCCTGCACATTGAGAATTTTCAGGTTCATTGCAACAATTCAATGATGCATTTGAATTTTTTAGTTTAAAAAACCTGTGTCTGTTACTGTAGGTGAATACATTTTCTGGGAGATGAACAAGGAGGGGGGACATTCTTGCAAGAATTTCAGAACTTGTTCTTACATCATTAATCATTGAGACGTCTGCTTTAATGGGTTGCACATCAGCAGCAAGTCTTATAGCACGAACCAAATCCAAATTTTTATCATTATCCACCAATATTTGGACCTAAAACAAACAAATGCAGCGCTGAGTTAATTAATATAAATTACCTTAAAGCCCTACAAAATAATAACTTACTAGACCATAAGAGATTCTTCGCAAGCCAAATGGGTCATTAGTGGAACTAGGTTGACAACCAGCAGCAAATAAGCCAACAAGGCTGTCCAATCTGCAAAATAACTTTCACATCAAAAGCATGCAAACCAGGCATTGTAATTAATGATAGCAAGCGTGTGTCAAGACTAACAATGTCCTTGTACAGACACTAATCCATGAATGTATACATTCATTCATGTTCTTGCCTTGGCACAAGGTGTTGGGCGTTAGGGAGAATAATACCTCGGTTCCTTAGCTATTGGCAATACTCATATAATTAGCACTTTCTGAAGAAGCTATTCAAATGTTACTGTGACATGGATAGGAATGAGCTTTTCATCAATTCAGTGTTGTTTCTTCATTGAATCTTAGTAAGGTAAGATTTGCTTAGAAATTATTCAGTGTTGTCCCTGAGTAAGCTTTGCTTAGAAATTTACTAGTTGCCTAGAGTATATTTTCCTTTGGAAGGCAAGAGTTTAGTGAGTGCATCATCTCTTCCTGTTTGTTCACTGACCAATTATCATTCTGAGGGAGAAAAGGAAATCATGAAACCACTGTTCATATATGATAATTTTTCTACTTTTCAGAATCTATAAGCGCAAACATTATTCCAGCAACACACAGGAGCCTTAAATCATAACAAGTTACTTTCAACAAAAAGAGATAAAGATTGAAATTAAATTGACTTATGACTTTAAATTCACCTGTCAGCAATTGCCAAAATTATCCCTGCATCGGTTTTTGGAACCATATCTCCAGAAAATCGAGGAAGTGTAATTTCTAGCAAGGCCTCAGCAATCTGCAACAATCAAAACACAATATAAAGAAAGAAGCATAGTGAAGATTCAAAAAAGAGGGCAGCAGAAATTAGAGTTCAGCACAGTACATTTAAGTAGGAGTTTTTTCAACAAGGACTCAGATCAAGAAAAGGAATCACTTCATACGCAACTTCATGAAGTGGCAAAGAATGAAAAGGAATTTGTACATCAATTTAAAGTGAATTCAATGACCTGTGCTGAATAGCCTTCCCTAAGAGCATAATGGCGTGCCATTATTCCTGAAAGGGCAGTGAATTCTGTTACAACAGCAGTAGCAAGATCTGACATAGCAAGCGATGCCGCATCCTGGACAACCTGAATCACATCTTCATTAAATCCCAGCTCCACAGTTAGTTTGGTGGTCATGTTTTCAACGCGCATCATCTTGTCAAGCATTGTTCCTAAGTTTTCCTGCATTTGAACTTACACAGTTAGTATTGGGGTGGATTGCAATGTTTTATGTTTGCAGTAACTGTCTTTAGTCCCTAAGTTATCATAGCAATTGTAACTCAGTGCTCCTTTTTCAAAACCTTTAACTTAGTCCCTTGAAATTTGTTGACTGTTACCCATTAATGGTTCTGTTAATTTTTATATCCTTGTGGTCAAGCTACAGGTCTCAAACCTTATGCTACACCAATATCCATTAATGACTTAAATATAAGAGATTAAAACTAACAAAAAGTGTTAATCAGATACAGAGACTTATTATAATTTACTCTCTTCTATTTACCATTAGGTCTTATGATCCTGTAAGAAACTGTTCTGTTATTTTTTTTTTATATTAAAACACACCCTTTCAAAATGATGTTAGCAACCTCAGCTTCAGAATTTCAAGTAGTTCCTGATCCCTAACCAAATAACTCCTTCCCTTTGGGTAATCGCAATAGAAAATAACTTACATGAAAAAGAATCCCACTTAGTTGACTTCGGAAGTCAGACAGCTTCTTGCGTGTATCCAACTCATAGAAAAATTTTGCATCTTCATAGCGAGCTCTGCAAATAAAAATGTAGCGTTCATGTTTCAAAAATAATAAGAGAAAAAAAGTAAACAGGATAAGAAATACTTTCTTGCAAATATTTATGCAAGTGGTAATTACAGACAAGAAAGTCAAAATAACTAGTTATTTTGAAGCATATGTAACTTCACATATTGATTAAATGCTACAAAAATTTAAGCAGCATAAAAAAATATATTTAGCCAAGGCAATTTGGGGGGATGTTAAAATCCATTATGATGTTCCTCTTCCTATTGTGAGGACAAATGACTAGCACTAAAGACCAATCCCTACCTAAGCACAGCTTCATTCCCTTTCTTTACCACAGTTTCATTGATTGCTCCATTTGCCACCTTAAAGCAAACAGTGTCATATGATGAATCTGAAGCAAAAATCAAGTTAAAAAAGGATGTGTAACTGGTAAGCGTGTCTTACAGCAATAAAAAATGGCAGCAACCTTCCAGTATCATCAGTTATGGCAAAATACTTCTGGTGTTTTTGCATGACCTGCATAAATGGTATGCTGTAGTCACTAAACAAGTGAAAAATAAATGAGTTTGGAGCATCTGTGCATCACTTATGCCATATGTCTACTGGGTTAATACTTATTCAATTTTCTATTAGTGAACAGACCAACTGGATATAGAAGGGATTAAGAGAATCCAGCCTCAGCAACAGTCAATATATTAAATAAAACAATATACATAATACATCTCTTCCAAAATTCAAAACCCCTTTTGCCTATATTTCAAGTAAGAACTTGCATTTGGTGGAACCTTGATGATCCGCCCAAGAAGAAACAACCAAGCTATTGCACTTGGCTGATGTGGCTAAACTTTATCTGACTGATACAAATAGGAATGCTATTACAAATCTAGTTTCTATGACAGCAGGCCTGCTTTATATTTCATCACTGGTTTGGGAAAAAAAGCACAATGAAATCATTGACATCAAGCCATAATTTGTATTCAGCATGATGCATCTAACCTCCAATTTATGTCTCCAACACCTTAACTCAACATAAATTTAGCTACAACACAACCAGTCAAAAGATTAAATTTTTATAGTGACTTGAAAAGGTTTACTTGGCAATCATTCAAACACAAAAGTTAAAATCAATATTGCACGACATGTAGGAGAACCGATTTGAAGCTTCTAAATGATCAATTACTAGTTGGCGGGCATTATGTGATTTCATTGCTCTTCAATTTTCAGCCTTTCAATATATGTTATGAGCACAGCAAACAAACATCAAATTTAATTTTTCAAATGCAATTAAATAACAAAGCATTGTCAGGTACCAATTTTAAACAAGTCTTACAAAAAAAAATTACCATTGTTAAAAGATCTTCTGGAAGCTCCAAGAAGGATTCTTTAAACTTCCCAAGCACAGGAACTGGTGCCTCAACAAGATTGACAACCTAAAACATCATACAGAGGCATAGTTTATGCTCACAGTCATCCTTGAACTTTTTCTTAATAGAATATCTTTAACATATTTGGAGAGAGAAAGAGAGAGTACCTCATTAAGTAAGCTATCGTGAATAAGGATGCGTCCATTGACACTTTCTGCTAATGCATTAGATTGCTCCAAGATGCTTCGTTTTCGACCCTATAGATGAAAGCATCTGTTTATTGTAGTTTGAACCATATAAAGTTTAAACCCACTTCTCACACAAAAGAAGAAAAATTGTTTAGTAGAAAGACTGTTTCAAAATAAAGTGAAGTGGATTTTATGGCAAAATTATTCTGTGATACCTCAATTTCAATATTGATTCCAGCATTTTGCATTACAGCTGCATAAGATTCTGCACTTTCAACCTGAAAAACTTGTTAGGATTAAAGTACACACAAGTATACAAAAGATAATGAATGAACATATGATGTACATGCAAGACATCTGACAAAAGCTACACTAAAAATCTTCCAAAAATAAACAAGTTCCAAATCTGAAAGCCAATTAGCTCAGAACAGGAATTTCTGCATAAAGTGATAACACCAAAGAGCACTGCTGCATTTTTTTGTTCATGCAATAACTGGCTAGCTCATTAGTGCCTATAGATGAGCTTTTAATTGACACCAATGACAAAAAGCAAATGAAACACCTCCCCAATGTGCCTCCGAATGCTTGGAAAAACTGCTTTGGTGATGTAATGAACTATTTTTTTGTTACATATCATAGTACTCTATAATACCATTACTGTACGTCTACAACATAGTAACAGTGCTTACTAGCAATACCGATAAAAAAATCACAATTTGGTATCTGTTCAAAAAGCAGAGGAAGTTCATTGAAATTAAAACATGTAAGTTTTACACGAACCTGAACAGCAGCTGAGGGGGTATTACGAAGGCCATAAGATAGGTTCCCACTGCACCAACAAACTTAAAAACTTTAAGAAACAGCACACTGCATATAAAAGAGCAGGATAGAGTTCCAACAAAACATAAGGGCAGAGAATTCACAAATGTGAGACTGCAGCAATCAACAAGGCTACCCACAAGTTCCCATGTAATTTTTTTTTTTTTAAAGCTGTGCCCTTGGCAGGAGAGATCATTCAATACTCCCACTGTAGCGCTCAATTCGTGTGAGGGTCAAATGTCGTTTCCATAATGGAGCCCCCATGAATGTCAAGGAGGAAGCATGCACCAGGAGTACCCAATAATTAATCTTCTGAATAGAGTCAATAGCCCAACTCTGCTTTTTTGCATACATTATTCCAACCAAGGGACAAAGCCAATACACATGACAAGCTGGGGGGGGAGCAAGAACATAAGTAATTGTAAACACCTCAAAACTCCAGCAAACACAAACGGAACAACCACATCTCCATGCAAGGCCACAATCCAACGAATTGGTCTGCTGAACATGACCTAGATCCAACATAGCACAAAAACAAGTAATGGTTATAAATCAAAGGATAAACCTGTTCCAGATACTCTGGCCTTTATTTCGACTATGCCATTCCCTAGTAAAAGAGACAAGTGTAGTGAATAGAAAAGCGACCGCTCACCTGAGAGTTCCAGCGCATAGACTTTGGGAATGATATTCTACTGATGGCACTGGGCAAATCTTCAGATAAAATCTGATATGCAATACAAAATAAAACTGGTCTAGATTTTTAAAAAGAAATGACCATCACTAATAAACTAAAGCAGGTTATAAGAAAGAAGCATTGTAATAACATAGAATAGCTATTCATGAATCTGGTAGTATTGCAGTCTGACTCTCAAACATCATCTGTTCTCTTTCTTCTTTGAGTTTTTCTGTACACCACCACAATTTGAATACTCGATCCATTATGGATAGCATCAGCATTTATTGTCTATGGAACAAGACAGGAAAGAAGATAGCAAACAAAAATAACCTCATGCAGAATTAAAAGGATATCAAATCCCCTAAACTTGCCAGCATCCCATTCTTTACTTAAGAGGATCACGACTCAAAAGGCAGACACTTAAATCATCACAACAACTAGCAAAAGAAAGATCAAAATTACAACCTCCAGAGCAAATCGCGCAGTCTCCCTTACATGGGCATGTACATACTCTGTTTTGCCTGCACTTGAAAAGAAAAACAATAAGTAACATTATCAATAGTAGATGGTACCAGAAACAACAACAACAATTAATTAGATAAATATATCAAGTTCAACGCATAAAGTAAATTCAGAAGCTTGCTGACTGAGCAGCCTATGAACAGCAGCATATTCTGTTGCCTTTAGGCAGCAGCAAGATGGTTCCTACCACTGCTATCTTTATTGAGAGGCAGCCTGTTCTGAGAGAAGTGTGTGATTAAATAGACCTTGATTAAAGGGGACTGAGATGACACCAAGGACAGCAATTGAAGAACATCTGGAAGCCAATCCACTGACTAGATCAGAATCAAGAGTCTCACTTAATAGGGATGAAATAAGCCTACCAACTCTAAGCCACAGGTTGCTTTCAAACCCTGGAGATCTGAATTGGACAGGATTAGCCTTGATAAGAGCCTACGAATTTCATTGTACAATTCAAACTTACAAGTGAAACCTATCCTATCCATCCTAGTAGAAGAGGTTTTGGGCTACCTACCTGAAATTATTTGAATATAAAGAATTCAGGTTATTTTTTGAGAAATGCTCTTACTGGCAGTGGGTATGCATTCGGATTTTGCAAAATTGATTTTACTCACAAATTGGAATTAATGGATATGAAACCCGAGTACACCTTAATGTACGGGATTGGACCAGATAGGACTAGCACCAAACAAGGTCAGGTTATCTCCATAAGGTTTTCATTGCCAGCTTGAGCAACAAAAGATATAATGTAACATTGATTTCCAGTGGCTGCATTCTGCATGTATTTATGTGGATTAAAAAGAACATCAAGCTAAGTAAGGTGCAAAAATACCGGCTAGACCTTACTAAGAGAATACTAAGAATGATTTAGTGATTGGTATCCAACATTTTTAAATCTTCAGGGAAACTAAGTGAGATTGAAAAGGTTGGCTATCAAAAACAATTTATAAAATAAAAGACTAGAACATGACTGTTTCAAATATAACATGGTACAAACAACCCCTAAAAGTTCAAAGACATTAAGCAAAATGGAAGTTTAAAGACTTGAGAATATCAATAGATAGCACCATTACATGAAGAAGACAAAGCAAATCTGCAGAAAATAAACATGAGCAAACCCTGGTATTCATCCATGCATCCAAACTGACTCACCATCAACCTTTCTAAACAATGAGTCCAATGATATGTTGTATCTACGACAAAAACCCTCAGCAGCCTGACATGAAACAGCAAACTAAATATGATACCGTGTCACACTGAATACATGAGTAGGTGAGGAAGAAATCAATTTCATGTGTTTTCCTTTATGGTTTTGAAAGATGTGGGAAATAGATTAATTATGTCTATGACTTTGCCAGATCAAAGTAATGAAATACACAAACATGGTGGAGAAATAAAAATAAAAAAAAGCAATTAAAAAATATAGTAAAATGGATAAAGGACAAATACTCCAGCACTAGCATATTCGATTTTAACCAATTAATTAAGTTACCAATGCAGGCCAAAGAGGAAAGAGTACAAGGATAAAAGATAAGTCTGAGCTTAAAAAATATAAAGGGGAAAAATTATAGATAAAGCAAAACCTTTGTAGGATGTCCCTCTTGATCAAAGGCCTTTGAAACAGGAGGTCCACGAACCTCAAGCTCAATCTCAGCTTGCTTAGTGGAAAGACTCTCAACACATACCTGTGAATACAAGAAAATTCTCACGGACATAAATATTCACACTTTGAGAATATCAAAAAGAGAAGAAGACAATCTATATAAATCCTCAGTGCTTTAAGTAAAATGACAACTCAACATACTGGCATAAGATTATGAAACTGAAAACACTATTCTTCAGAGAAATTTTTCTGTGTGCATATGACACTCTTATCTGAAAAGATGAAAATTTATAATGTGGCATATTAGTTTGTGTGATAAAATAGAATAAAGATAATCAAATATTTTTTGCTAAATTTTACATGAAGGCTATGGGTGTTGTATGAGAAATGATAGGCTTCACAATAAACATAGTAATGAAGAAACAATCAGTTTATGATTGAGAAACAAGTAAATGGATCCTAACATGAATAGTAAGAGAGTATGCAGAAGTCCTTGGCAGCCGTTCTTAATGCAAGCATCATATTATTACCAACGTGATTAATATCTGCCAAGTACTTATCTCTCATCGTCCTCTATTTCTACACGGTATAGGTTGCATGCCAGGTGATAGAGTATGGCTGCTCATGAACAGCATACCTGCTTTTATTCAACCTAATTGACAAGCTATTAGAATTGGACTGGAGTGTACTAAACATGGATCTAGGTGGTTCAGGAATTGAAGGCATTGATGACAACTGTGATGCAATATATTTGCATTCCACTTAGAAAGCTAATTGAAAAGCAAAGCTAGCCAGGGATGAAAGAATTGGTCATTGTTGTGGGGGGGGGGGTCCACAAATACCTTGCATGTAAATATGAGAAAGTAACAAACAATCACATATTACAAAATAGAAATGTGAATGGTTGTTAGGAAATATACATGAATGTACTGGATCAGAAAACAGAATTACAGGGTCATCAACGTTGCAACTGTAAGATGTACAAATTACAATTAATAAAAAGATGTGCTCCTCATTAATGAAGGATTTCCCTGCATACAAATAATTTATTGTCTTAATCCAATTCTCCCTTAAGGTGGTAGAGCATTGCGCAAAAGCATGCATGGATAAAATTATAAACATCTTTGAGATTGCTGTAGGTATAAGAATCAACTTTACTTTACACTTCTATAATACCGAAAATAACAAAGGCAGCAAGAAAATATATGCAGACCAAAAGAGCCATCACCAGCATTGCCATATAAGGTGTAAGAGTAAAAACACGCTTCTAAATAAAAAGAGCAATTCTAGAGATAGAGTTATTACAAAATTCTCTTGCTAGAATGATATATCATTTTTGTGTTGATGATATTTTCTAAATCAAAGAGATGCATGATTTTACCATTGACATTAATATGGTGTTTTGTCCTTCACTCACAGGCTAGTATGTAATTTAGTGAGAGAACTAGTGAAAAAATCTTATTATCTATACCATTGTTTAAACAAAAGATGTCAGGCAAGGTAAATATGAATAGCTATACCACTAGTCGGCGAGGAGTACCAAAAGCTTGAACATCACCATGACTCAATCGTTGTTTCTCTAGCAATTGCAACACTATATCTTTGAGCTGAAAAGATCAGCAAGGACAGTCAGTGAACAGCTATTAGATTAAGACATAACTACAGGAATATAGAAGAAATGACATTTAGGAAATAGACATTGCAGAACTTAAAATAGCAAACAGATTTTTTCAGCAATTCAAAGGGAAAAAATAGAAGAGTACTGATCGGAAAAAGATAGCTACAAATGACAAGATCTACAGCTGAAATGAAATTACTTGCTGCCCTGCATGAACTACATCTTGAGGAGGCATCTCTTCAGTACCAATTTCAAGAACAAAAAACCTTTGCTCGTCATGCTCCTGTTGTAAGAAGTTGGATAAAAAAAATCAACTGTCAAGTGTTACAGTCAACAATGATTGAAAGGGACAGATATGAGTTCTCTAGACACATAGATCATTACATATCAAAAATTTCAGAAGTACGGAGGAAACCTGTCACGTTAAAGAATTAACAAAATTCAACTAAATTAGAGCAGACCAACCTTTTTGACAGCTGCCTCCAAAAGCTCTTTAGCAGATACAAGTTGAGCAGGTTCAGAAACAGTACCCAGAGGATATCCAAGGGATTCCCTGGTCTTTAACCAAAGTTGAGCACATTGACGAGCTAAGCTGTTAAACCAAGAAGAAACAATCAGATAAAAGATGGGAAGAATTGATTTAAAACAATTTCATATCAAGCACAATGTTCTCTTCAAGAGTGTAACTGCATTTTTCAGATACATTCAGAAGAGACAACTGAAGTTCCTGATTTAACTGGAAAGATAAGCCTTTTCAGTTCCGTGTTGTGAACAATCAATTGTTCTAGATAATTCAGGTAGCTATTTGACATAAGTGAGAGAAAGCAAGCTTGTTAAGTTTATTGTTATGTGAACAATTATTATTCTAGGTAATTCCGGCAGTTATTTAGCATGAGTGAGAAACGGCACACTCACCTACGCATTCGACCAAAATAGCGAGCACGCTCTGTTACGCCAACAAAACCTCTAGAATCTAAGATATTGAAAGCATGAGAGGTCTTCAGTAGCTGATCATACCTAGCATATTCAGCGAACATTAACTTTAAGAAACCACAGAATAACCTGGACAGTATGAATAAAAAAGAAAAGAAAAAATCTTATACATACGCGGGAATTGGAAGGCCAGCGGCAAGCAAGGAACGAGCTTCTTCCTCAAAAAAATCAAAGTGCTTTTGAAGATGATGAATGCTGGCATGTTCTAAATAATACGCGCTCATTTCCTTCCTGAAACAGAACTTCAATATTTTGGTAATTAGCAAATATTTAGAAACTTGAAAGGGGAAAGCACAAGCTACATGATGTTGAGGTAATGGAAGTGAAATTTTGACAGCAAAAATAGCAATATTGAAAAGTCATGACAAGAGCAAGCATAATGTTCCTGTAAAAATAGGTACAAGAGAGATGGAAAAAAGGAACAGAGAGCGGTTACAGAACAATGTACACTAATTCTTGTCATAAATTATATGAATAACATCCACTTCAAATTGAAATGAAAAGAGAGAGAGAGAGAGAGAGAGAGAGGATAATATCTCATTTACTCATTTTCCAAGAACAGCTCCCCATATGTAATGCCATCAGCATATCGAATTTTCTTAAAATGGTCAACTCCCTGCCAATTAGTAGTGAAATAACTTAAGCCAAAGTTCTAAAGCAAACAAAAGCAGAAAAGGAAAAGGGAAGGAAGGACATTAACCTGAAGCAACATAAGGATGCGCTCAAGGCCATAAGTGATTTCAACAGATATGGGTGACAGTTGAAGACTTCCAGCCTAAAGAAATAGGAAATCAAAGAGAGTCCCAAGCTCGCATTAATTAAAAACTCTATAAAAGTTCAACTCTAACCTTCCAGGAAAATACAGGAACACCAATAAATGAATAAGAGCCTAGAAGCCATAATTATGAAATGGAAAACATCAAATATTCAGTCATTGCTAATATCAGAGATGAACCTGCTGAAAGTAAGTAAATTGAGTGATCTCCATCCCATCCATCCAGATTTCCCAGCCCAATCCCCAAGCACCAAGTACCTACAAGCATTTTTAGATCCTGGTAATATACAATTTTTCAGCGATGAATTATATACGCGATAGTTCTAGGCAATTTTGTTAAATGCAAGAGTTGCTGACAAGCAAATCAAATTACCGGGCTCTCCCAATTGTCCTCCACAAATCGTATATCATGTGCATTAACATCAACACCTGTCAAGCATAAAGGAAGGAAAAGATCAAGCCTCAACAGGAAAATATGTCTGGATGTGAGAGTAGTTCATCAACACATTAAATTGGAGCAAGATCGTCATTACACAACCCACTTTGCTGATGATTTGGAGAGAGAAAATAGTAACTGTGAACAGAACAGGACATAATTTTTTTTAAATAAATAAATTAAATGACCTGAGCATAAAAATAAAGAGCTGTAATTATATTTCAACAAGCATATGCAGTGCAGCACAACTATATTCTAGTCTGAGGAAGATATACACTGCATGGAGCTCATGCACCCTGGTCCCTGCTATTTAACAATTTCCACCATAAACCAGTCATAAGATACACACTAATTAAAATAAAGATAGAAAGAACAAAAATATGTGAAAACTTCTCTTGTTCTCACGATAAGGACATGTGGGGAGACCATCTAGATAGGCTCCTTTCAAACCACGGAAATTTACATGAGTGTGTGCATGTACATGCACATACTACCCATATAGAACAGAAAAAATTAAAGGTGATTAGACTCTAGGCAAGGTCTCTCTCATTTAACAATGCAATCTTTCTGACTTGAAGGTTTTTTCTTCCCTTCTCCTCCTCCTCTTCTTTTTGCTTTATCTTTTTGTTTGAATTATGGGGGTAAAAAAAACAAAAAAGTTTGTCAAATTTCATATGAATTACAAAAGGATAGAAATAAATCGCAGCTAAGTCATGAACATCTAGAAATAATGCACTTCTAGAAATAACATAAATTTCTCGCAAAGACTAACAAATTTGAAATGGCACATGGAAAAGGAGAAAATCACCTAACGCAGAGAGACTTCGAATAAATAGCTCTTGAGAATTTCCAGGATCAGGTTTCAGTATAACCTGAGATGAACATGAAACCCAATAGTAAAAGATATCAATCATATAAACATAATTCCAAAATAAAGTTTCATCAGTATTTTAACATTGCAAGATTTGATAAGTAAAATTCAACTTAACCTGAAACTGTGTGTGACGCTGTAGTCTGTTTGGGTTTTCCCCATAACGACTATCATCTGGGCGAATACTAGGCTCCACGTACCTTTTATTATAAACTCCAAATTAGCAATTAGTGTGAATAGTAAACCCCCAAAACCCATCTTGACAGTATACCAGTATATCAAATTAACTAATCCCGACATGATTCAAACATCAGCTAAAAACCATGCAGGCAGTCAGAATTTCACAATGTGAACCAAAAACCCTGGAGACCATTCACTCTTTTCATTTAGAATCACTGTCATCCACTCCGAAAATAAGATTATTGAGGATAAAAACATTGAATGGTAGTAACAAAATCGCATTTAAAATCATATACTTACGCCACATTCCATGGTTCAGGACCAAGAACTCTTAGGAATGTAAGAGGATTCATAGTCCCGGCTCCAACCTAGCAATACACAACCACAAACCTCGATAAAAAAAAAGAGAGGAAGAATCACGAATTTGAAGAAAAAATGACGAAACTAAACGTGTCATTCATATACCTCTGTATTGCTACACTGCATCACTGCACATCCAACTGAAGCCCAATATTCCTATTCGAGAAAACAAAATGACAGAAATCTCAATTTTAAATGAAATGAAAATTTTAAAACAGAAAAGAAAAGGGCAGTGGAGCTCGAAATTTGACCTGGAGTCGCTGAATTGCTTGTTGGAAAGTAGGGACGGAGGTTTTTTGAGGTTCATTGTAAGTGTTTGTTGAGGAATGCTGTTGAATAGATGAATCGGTACTGATGGCGGAGGCGGTGGTTTTAGTGAAGTGGCGGGGGCGGTTGAGAAAAAAGCGGTTACAGTTTGGCCTTCCGACAACGGTGGCGGAGGAGCAGAAGAGGAAGAGGCGGGTGGTTTGGGGTTTTAAAACGGATATGACAAGCGGGAGCGCGAGGATTGCCATGGCTTGGCTCGCACTCTCTCACTCTCAGAATCTCTGATTTGAGGCTTTAAAAGGAGGCTTACCCACTTTTCGCTATCTGCGATAGTTCTCCTACGAAAACGTTAAACTTCAATTTAGCTCCTGGTGTTTTATTTGAATCCAAATTTGAATCCCAAACTTATAAATATTATCCGAGCTTGTAATCTTATCGATTCGGTCCCAATAGTTTGAGATACTCTTCAATAAAGTCCTCCTACGACTAATGATCTTTCTGTTAAAATTTACCAGCGGATCGTTAAATGGCAGGCTCCTTTGCAAGGGTATTTAAAGCACGATGTTGAAGAGCAAAGGGCTGATTAACCATTAGCGAGCGTGTTTAGAAATCCGGTTATAATTGTTTTTTAAAGGGTTTTTTATTACAAAATATATTAAAATAATATATTTTTAAAAATAATTATTTTAATATTATTATATCAAAATAATTTAAAAACACTAAAAATATTATTTAAAACAATTTTTTTTTTAAAAAAAATACACTTTTTAAATGCTTGCGGACAAGTTAGCTATGTGCTAGTCGTTTGCGGTCATTGTAGTTCTTTTATTGATTCTTTCATCATCCATGGTATGTTATAGATGCTCTGGGAGCTAATAAGTTCTTGGGATGGTTATTAAGCTCTTTCAAGGCTATCTGAGATATTATATGACCTGTATTTTAACTTAAATTGAAAAGTAAATTTATCTAATTAAACCTCGTTGACTTGTTTAGATTATATTTAAATTTAATTGAATCGACATTGAATAATTTTTTAAGGGATAAAACAATATTACTTTAATAAATAAAAAACAATTATCTCTATACCGGGCCAGGTTTACAAATATGATAGCGAGCTTAGTTAAAGTTGTAGGTAGGTTAAATATTATTATCAAGTCTGGAATTGGCAAGTGAAATTCGAAGGAACATGCTTTTGGGAGACAATTGCGGTTGCATTTAAAACTCGGCAGTGCAACGGTCACATGAGTGTTTCTCAAATTATGATCAGCTCCCACCCTGGCGAAGCCAGCTTCATAGAGTCTTGTGCTTGAATTTTATTACGACACTCGTCTTTGCCTGAATGTCATATTTTATCAAAGGAGTTGTCGTGGTTATTGCAATATGGATTTGCAAACAGATTTTGAGGCTAATGTCGGATTTGATAGGAATAAATTAAAATCAAAATATTTACATGCCAAGAAAAAATATAGTCTGAGAGCTATATTAAATTACATATATAATAAATAACTGTTTTTTTATTAAAAAAAACAGTTTTTTATTGACTCTAGGACATCAAATTGTATGTTTGTTATTGTATTCTAAGGTGCTTTGACATGATTTTTATTTTAAAATGTATTAGTATGATTTGTTAAGTTTTATTTATTTATTCTTAACATCAACATATCAAAATAATCATTAAAAAAAATATTAATTTGATATTATTTAAAGAGAGCACTCTTAAAAAGCACCAAGAAGCGGAAATCTACATTACTCATAGATGATGTCAAAAAGGGTGTTTGAGAATATGATGATTGTTTTTTAAAATATTTTTGAATAAAAATATATAAAGATAATTTTAAAAATTAAAAATTAAAAATTAAAAAATATATATTTTTAAAATCACGAAATCAAACAAACTCTTGTTATGACCTAGATCCCATTTTGAAGTAGTGTAACTTTATGCTTTTAGATTCTTTCAAAAAAATACATTTATCTTGAAAAGCATTTTTTTATGTTTTTTAATAATTTCAATACAATGATATTGAAAATAAAATAAAAATCTAAAAAAACTATTTTTTAAATAAAAAATTATTAAAAAATATTTTACATCGCGAGATATATAATCACGGTGATACTGCATGTAACCAAACAACAACAGCGTAAATTCTAAATTCCTCATTAGAAATTGAAACAACAAAGGTCCTTTCTATCCAAGAGAGGAACAGGCAATTCATACTGCTGAAGTAATATAAATAGTAATAGTAAGCTATTAACCATCCATGCCAAAAGTATATATTGTCGAAAATCTTCAAAAAAAAAAGGCCAATAGATTGTAGTACGTGGTGCTGAAAAATAAAAGCTGCTGTTTCAAAATGGTAGTTTATCCATCATTAGCTTGATACCTAGTTAACACAGGGGGCTCATCAGCATTAGATGAGGTGGGCTGCTCAGTACTGTTACCCTGTGCATGGTAAAAAATAAAATAAAAAGTATCAGTACTCACTCTAATCAACAAAAAAATAAAAATCACGAGATTGTTTGATATCATTTAGGTTTTTGTCTCTTTTATCATATAATTTCAAGGTTTTTGAAAGCATAAATAAAAATCTTGTTATTCTTATTTCTTTGCTGGAAAAGAAATAGCAGGACCAGCAATACTTATTATAATTTTTTAAAATCATAAAGTTTTTTAAGAAGTTGACAATTCAATTGTTTGTTTTTTTACAATTTTTAAAACAAAAGCAATGATCAATAATTATTTCTTCATGAAAAAATATAAATGGGATGCAAGTGGTTAAAATGGAGACATACATACGGGCATCCCACTTGACGTAGCTGAGGCAATTACTCTTCAATGACTGGGCTTCCTGGCTCCATTGTTGCTCCTGATTGATCAAATCCAGGTAGGAGCTGCAACCACAAAAATTTTGTTTAGCAATGTACTAAAAAAAATAATATTCAAGCTGCAAAGGTGTAAAGTCAACCTAAACCACTGGTAAAAAACAATTTGACATTTAAAAAAATTGAAGCTCATATTTTTTTAAAAAATAATGATATATTAAGACAATATTGGATGATCAGTTTCGGTTAATCTAAGTCAATTTACAAAACTTGTACTCTAGGCTGTGGACTCAAATCGGTTCAATAATATTTTTTTATATGATAAAAAATAAAACCTATTCAAAATAAATCTTAGCATTCATTTAGGGCTATTCACGGCAAGAACAATACGAACATGTGTATTATTCTCTTCAGTCTTCAAGAGGAGACTGCGGTGCTTTCACTTTCTATGCATATAATAAATATATAATTCCAGGTGCGTGCGTGCATGGATGTTAATGAAACCTCACGTACGGAACTATTAGTGTATGCAGGAAGATAAACCGCAGACTTACAAGTTGCATCAACATGTTGATCATAGTATCCTGTTCTTCAACTGTTTGCCGCTGTGGCCTTAAAGCTTCTCTGTCTCTTTGCATCTGATCTAGTTTTCCATTTAAGCAAGCAATTGTGTTATTCAACACATCATTTGCTGCTCTCACCTTTTCCAACTGCCTCTCAGTGTTCTCTATCTTTTGCTGCACGATGGATACACATGAGACGAGAGAAAAAAAGGATAAATTAACCATCAGAGGAGAAGAAAAAAAATAGAGGGGATCATTCTGCTCATTAACCTTCTTTCCATCACGATATGTTTTCTTGTTTGTTGCCCGTTTCTTCGCTTTCTTAATTTCATCCGCTGATGGTGTGACATTTTGATCATTCTGATCAGAAACTAATGGATGAACAGTTTGGCCGTTCTGCTCACCTGTGTTTAAAATTTAGAAGAACAAAACTCGAAATATTTATACTAGGGTGAATTCAAGTATATATATATATACTAACCAAAAAAGCAAAATAATGCTAAATATGTTAATGATCAATCGAATGCGTTTATTAGCTTTACAATATACTAGCATTATTGTCTTCTTTTTGTTTTCATATATTAATATTTGTTGGTTATTGGGTTTCACTTGGATCGCCCATGAGAAATGAACTCGGTCTAATTATCTAGAGGTGCGGTTTGATATTGGTTCAGCAAGGGATGAACCTAGTCTATTTATATAGGAGTGTTACTTATTGGTAATCGCCAAGTAACTTCTCCTCCTCTAGTATAAATAGACAACTTCACTCTCCATATAAAGAAGTGTGATTTATGAAAGTTATTGATATAATCGGAAGATAATTCTTTCTCTCAATATTCTACATTAAACTTGCTACAATCTCTAAGGACGTTCGTATTGTGAAATATCATTTTGGTTCTATTAATCAAAGTGGGCTTGAAGCAATTGATCCAGGAACAAGAAAACAGAATATCACAAGTTTTTCGTATTGAATCTACAATATCCATAAACATATATAATATGGGTGAATGATTCCTAATACAAATCTCAATTACCATCAGTGTACATGCATGTTAACTTACTGATGTATTTGATCATTCATCAATATGGATACAAGTGTCAAGATTTTCAATGGAAAAAATCTCTAGCCATTATTTTGTATTTATACGATAAGAACGCGACATTTTGAAAAAGTATGATTTTTTTTATTTTTTAATTTAAATTAAAAAATTGATATTTTTAGATTATTTTTGTGTAATGATGTAAAAAATGATTTTTAAAAAATAAATAAATAATATTATTTTAATGTATGTATAAAAAAAATATTTTAAAAAATAATCATAACCACACTACGCATATATATATGATACATATGACTAGTGTGTTTTTCAAAAAAATGAACGGCTCTTAAATAATTTGCAGTCACCCTAGCTACCGAATCAAACAAAAACTATGTAAAAGCTTATTGGGTAATGAATCAGGGTTAATAACACGTGTGATGAAAAGCTAAAATGCTTAACTGTACACTAATCATACTGAGGGAGGATGTTTTTAATTTAAACATGATAGATACTAACCTAATCCAACATGAATGAATAAATATATTTTGGTTTCGGTTGATACTAGATAAAGAATGAATATTATGAAACTCCGCCCGAAACCCACATGAACCTGACCATATATATACACACAAAATAAATATATTTGTAGGATGTTTAATTTTTTTAATATAATATAATATGATATACACATATATATTAGCATAAAACACACGCATATATGAATGATATTTAATATTTTACCATTTAATATACATATATACACTTCAAATATATGTTAACTATTGTTATTATTAAATAATAATAGATAATAAATATCTATCTGAAACTTGAAATCACATAAATAGTTTATGGATATCTAGGTTTTTTTTTTACTATGTAGATAATTAATAGAGTATAAATAGCAAGAAATCCTATCACCTTAATGAACTTAGTAAATCAAGGATCAAAACATGAAATATCCATTAACCAAGGAAAATAAAAACGCGAGAAACGATGGACATATAAATCAGAAATCTATCCAACTAAACACTTGTTTATCATATATATACCCAAGATTATACTAACCTCCGACAAGTTCAGATCGGCTTTCCATCGAATTGAATAAAACACCTGAATCAAGGGCAACAATCAAAGGAGAGAAAGGGCAGAGGCACGAGAGCAATTGTGCTCTTCGGGGTCAAAATGATGTATTTATTAACTTTAACCATTATTTATATTTATTTAGGAATATGGAAGTTATTTTTGAAATATTTTTTTATTTAAAAATATATTAAAATTATTTTTTATTTTTAATATCAACCTATCAAATCTAAAAATATCATAAATTTTTAACTTAAAATAAAAAAAAAATCAAATTATTTTAAAAATATTTCCCAAGAGAATTACCAAACACCCCGTGCAATCATGTTTATAACACGTCATACCTTCTCAAGCTCTCGGCATCTTTAGACCGCATCTTGACCGTACCACAAAAAAATATAAGCTAGCTTTCGTTTTCTCAAATCTCCGACGAATATGGGCCATATGGCCCAACAAGCTGTTAAGCCGGGCTTTTCTCTTCCTCCTCAGTTAGTATGGGCTATCTTGTTGGGCCTTGTTTGGGCCCACCTTTTTCTTTCCCCTCCTCTTCTTCATTGGCCTTGTCTGGCTACTTGATTTTACCTGGCCAGTACCTGAAAGTATTAGCGCATAATGCGATTAAAGTTATTTTGAAATGTTTTTTATTTAAAATAAATTAAAATATTATTATTATTATTAAAAATTATTTTTGATATTAATACATAAAAATAATCTAAAAATACCAATAAATTTAATTTAATATATATTTTTTAAACTTTTTTCAAAACATTTTTGAAGCAAAAACTGAAACCGGATTTAATTTCTTTACTGCATCTTGTCATCCAGTTCTGACGTCATGCAGTTGCATCTGTAAAATGCTCAAGTTGATAGATCGAATAAGCTTCTAACCACTTGCAAACTCTTGAATCGCGGAACTCCTTTTTAGCTGTTAACAATGCCTCCAGCATCTTCTACCTCTCTCTCTTTTCTCGTCCTCATTCCTGGAAAATATTTTAGATCAGGAAAGAAACAGGAGTAAGTATTAAGAGAAGTAGAGAAACAAACAGTGACAGGCTAAAAACACACCATTCATGGCTAAACGTTGGGCATTCAGAGCAGGACAAACAAACAAACAGAATATTCAAGTCTGCAATGATGAATTACATACAGCTGGGCTCACAATATACAGCTAATTCTTCGTTTGTGCTGACACATGAACCGGCTTCAAATCAAGGCTTCGAGCTTGTTGGTCGAGAAACTGAGAGCAGAAGCAAGTCTTGTGCTGGTTTGGTGATATTTCTTGAGAGCAGAAGCAGGTCGAGAAACTGACACGTGAATTATTGAATGTGAATTATTGACCAAGACCTCAGATGTAAACAAAGACTTAGAGATTTTTTTTAAAATAAAGACGAAGACTTGCAGAAAATGTCACATTATATATTACGGGTTCACCACGTGAAAGCCTCCTACTATTGAAATACATGAAGAAACAGCTGCAGTTCATCATGCAGTAGCAGCAACCATCCACAATACATGCAAAACACGTGCGTGTATATCAGTTATTGTTAGTTAAAACTGTTAACAGAAGTTAGTTGATTAACTAACAAGAATTAGTTATTTAGTTAATCTTCAGCTCCTCATGTACAGATGACAAGTATATATACGATGTAATTGAACACTGAATCTTAATAATACAATCATATCATTCAGTTCAATTTTCTCTCTTTGATCAAATTCAATATGGTATCAGAGCCTTTCTTTTGAAAGAACTGTCTCAATTTTTTTTTTTTAATTTTCCGTCAATTTTTTTGAAAGAACTGATGGCTGCAAATTCGAGTTACAACATAGAACTTGATTCTGCGAATCCTTTCTTTTGCATCATGGAGATAGCCACTGGAGCCATGATTGTCTCAAAGCGACTTAATGGTGAAAATTACAATTCTTGAAAAGAGCAATGGTAATGGCGTTGTCGACCAAGAACAAGCTCGACTTTGTCAATGGAACTCTACCTAAGCACGCAAATTTGCATGATGCTCAAGGTCCGGCATGGACCGGATGCAATAATATGGTATTGTCTGGATAATCAACTCTGTTTCAACAGAGATTGCTAATGATATCATCTACATAGATGATGCATCCGAAATCTGGAATGACTTGCAAGATCGTTTTTCTCAACATAATGGACCAAGGATCTTTCAACTACTGACAATCTATTTCTCGTTTGTCACAAGAAAATAACTCTGTTAGCACTTATTTTCTTGCAATGAAAGGACTTTGGGATGAATTAGCCAATCATCAACCAATTCCGATTGCACATGTGGAGCTATGAAGACTATAATGGTCTACCATCATCGACGCGAGTTTATCGGTTCTTAATGGGACTGAATGAGAGTTATTCCAGGTTCGTGGTCAAATTACATTTGCTTGATCCTTTACCATCAATAAATAAAGTGTTTTCACTTGTTCTTCAAGAGGAAAGCGCGTATGATTTCCTCATCAAGTATATCTTTCAACCAAAACACCACCTGCTCTGTTATCAAAGACCATGCCTTCCAATCGTTTTGGTGCAAACAAATTCAATGTCTGTGAGACGGACCTATATGTTCCCATTGTGGTATTTACGGGCATACCATGGAAAAATGCTACAAACTTCATGGTTTTCCACCGGGTATAAGTTCAACAAAGGCGGAGTGTAAACATGAATTCCGAGTACAAACATGCATCCCAGTGCTCATCCCGGTGCTCATCGGGTTTCGGAAATCAACTCCCTATCACCTATGAACAATGTCAACAACTTTTGCAAATGTTCAAGCCAAGCTGTGATGATTTGAATGCATCCGCAAACCAGGTTTCTTCATTCACGATTAAAGATTACGAATCAGAGATCATGCAAGGTGAAAATATAACAAGTGCAGGTGACTGTTTAGCTAAAATTTCCTTTTCAAAACCAGACTTAACACATTCTGTTTTCTCTACTTCTGCATTTCCATATTACAAATCTCTACTCTTCAAACCTGATAAAAGTCCTTGGATAATTGACACTGGAGCTACAGATCACATGATCTGCTCCATTACCTTGTTCACAACCATTACTTCTATTGTTTCTAAATCAGTGTGTTTACCAAATGGTCAATTTGCATCTGTTACACATATTGGAACTGTCAAGATATCAGAAAATTTCATCTTGACAGATGTGCTTTGCATCCCCTCTTTTTCATTCAATCTAGTATCAGTTAGCAAATTAACCAAAACACTACAATGTTGCATCTTTTTCTTACCTAATTTCTGTTTTGTTCAGCATCTCACAAGCTGGACAACGATTGGTGTGGGTAAAGAGGAAGGAGGCCTATACCATTTGCTGCCAAAGTCAGATCCTGTTTTGTCTAGAAATTTGGTTTCAATGAACTCTGTAAACTCTAGACTATGTCATTCAATCAATAATGTCTCAATTTCTATGAATTCATCTAAAGACTTTGTTGATCATGAATTGTGGCATTATAGATTAGGGCATCCAGCTGCAGTTCCTATGAAAGCACTTTCTCCTATTATTCCTCATCTCACACATGAATCAATCAAACTTTGCAATATATGTCCATTAGCCAAACAACATCGGCTAACTTTCCCTCACAGTACCTCTATTTCTAAACAGCCCTTTGATTTAATACACTGTGACATTTGGGGGCCCTTTTCTACAAAGTCTATTACTGGTTCATCATATTTTCTAACAATTGTTGATGATCACAGTAGATTCACATGGATTCATCTTCTAGACAGTAAGTCTCAAGTCAAAAATCACTTACAATCATTCTTCACCTTAGTTGAAACTCAATTCAATGCTAAAATCAAGACCTTAAGGTCAGATAATGGTCTTGAGTTCAACATGAATTCTTTTTATGAATCAAAAGGGACTAATCATCAACTGAGTTGTGTTGAAACACCTCAACAAAATTCCATTGTTGAGCGTAAACATCAACACATATTGAATGTGGCTCGAGCTCTTCTCTTCCAGTCTCACCTACCTTTAAAATTTTGGGGGGATTGTGTCCTTACAGCAGTGCATTTGATTAATAGAATTCCTTCATATGTGCTGCAAAATAAATCTCCTTATGAAACATTATTCCAAACCATTCCTGCATATTCTCACCTAAGGATATTTGGTTGCCTTTGTTATGCCAATACCCTTCTAAGGCATAGGCATAAATTCGATCCTAGAGCCAAACCATGTATTTTCATAGGTTATCCATATAACATGAAAGGATATAAACTTTACGATCTAACACTTCACAGTGTTTTTGTATCAAGAGATGTGGTATTCCATGAGAATATATTTTCTTTTTCTCTCCAAAAATCTGCATCAATTAATGACCTTGTTTTACCTCTGTCTAATTCTTTGCATGATACAGAATCTTCCATACTCAGTCCCTTACCTTCCAATCCTTCATCAATACATCCTGATCATCCACCATCTTCTTGTCCAGTTAGTCAAACTTCTACTTCACTTCATTCTACAGAACACAATTCTGCAGCACACAATTCTGCAGAACCAGTTCTTACACCATCATCATCTGTTTCAAATCATTTCCAACAACAAAGAAAATCCACTCGAGTCAAACATATTCCCAGCTACTTACATGATTATCACTGTCATCTTGCCACTACTTCAGACCCCACACCATCGTCTCATGGCGCAGGTATTCCCTATTCTCTATCTTCAGTCCTTTCATATAATAAATTGTCACCTTCTCAAAAATATTTTAGCTTTTCAGTCTCTACATTTGTTGAACCTACATCTTATTCTCAAGCTGTTAAGCATGAGGAATGGCGTGATGCAATGGATAAAGAAATCAGGGCACTTGAACTCAACAATACATGGTCCATTGTTGATCCTCCTGCATCTGCACATGTGATTGGTTGTAAATGGGTTTACAAAGTGAAATTAAAGTCTGATGGTACTTTAGAGAGGTATAAAGCCAGATTGGTTGCTAAAGGGTATAACCAATGTGAAGGATTGGACTATTTTGACACATTTTCTCCAGTGGCAAAAATCACCACTGTTCGTGCTTTACTGGCAGTTGCTGCAATCAAAAATTGGCATCTTCATCAATTGGATGTCAATAATGCCTTTTTGCATGGCCATTTAGATGAAGATGTTTACATGTCTATGCCTCCCGGGTTCATCAGTAAGGGGGAGTCTAAAGTTTGTAAACTTCACAAGTCCATTTATGGACTCAAACAGTCCTCAAGACAGTGGTTTGCAAAGTTTTCCAATGCTCTTCTGGAATTTGGTTTTATTCAGTCTAAGGCTGATTATACTTTGTTCACCAAGACTAACAAGGATTCCTTTATTGCTTTGTTAGTTTATGTTGATGATATTATTGTTGCAAGTGATAATTCAGAGGTTGTCTCACAGTTCATCAAACTACTCAATGCTCGGTTCCAGTTGAAGGATCTTGGTCACCTGAAATATTTTCTGGGTTTGGAGATTGCTCGCAGTGAGCTTGGCATTTCTTTATGTCAAAGAAAGTATGCATTGGATATTCTTGAGGATTCTGGTATGCTGGCGTCCAAACCAGTTCATATTCCCATGGAACCCAATGTTAAATTTTCTAAGGATGATGGTCAGTTACTTGATGATCCTTCTAGTTACAGACGACTTATTGGCAGATTGTTATATCTCACTATTAGCAGACCTGATATTACTTTCTCGATTCGAGTTCTCGATCGGTTTATGAATATGCCTCGTGTTCCTCATTTAGATGCAGCACACAGAGTTCTTCGCTACATAAAGGCCTCTCCTGCACAGGGATTGTTCTTCCCTGTCAACTCTGCATTACAGTTAAAAGTTTTTTGCGATTCAGACTGGGCTGGTTGCGTGGACACTAGGCGTTCTGTCACAGGCTATTGTATTTTTCTTGGTGATTCTTTGATTTCTTGGAAATCCAAGAAGCAATCTACTGTGTCCAGGTCTTCAGCCGAGGCTGAGTACAGGGCAATGGCTTCTACTTGTTGTGAGATCGTGTGGTTACGCAGTCTTCTTCAAGACCTTCAGGTTCCTCCTCAGGTTGCTCTTCTTTATTGTGACAGTAAGGCTGCCCTTCACATTGCTGCTAACCCTGTCTACCATGAACGTACCAAGCACATTGACATTGACTGTCATGTGGTGCGTGAGAAAATTCAATCAGGAGTTATTCGCACTTTCCATGTTTCATCTACTCACCAACTCGCGGATTTATTCACAAAAGCTCTCGGTTTAGCTCAGTTCTCTGCTTTGGTATCCAAGATGAGCCTCCTAAACATTTTTTCTCCTTGAGCATGCCTCATCTTGAGGGGGAGTATTGGAATACATGCAGAACCAGCTGCAGTTCATCATGCAGCAGTAACAATCATCCACAATACATGCAAAACACGTGCGTGTATATCAGTTATTGTTAGTTAAAACTGTTAACAGAAGTTAGTTGATTAACTAACAAGAATTAGTTATTTAGTTAATCTTCAGCTCCTCATGTACAGATGACAAGTATATATACGATGTAATTGAACACTGAATCTTAATAATACAATCATATCATTCAGTTCAATTTTCTCCTTGATCAAATTCAATACCTACCACGGAGTGGCTGATAAATTTCTCGCTAATAATAAAGAAGGTTTATTTCAAAACTCAAACACATGCAATGCGGAGGGAACAACAACGGATCAATGAAAACGTTGTAGCAAAAAAGTTAAGATCCTTTGGGAAAACAGTTGTTAGCCTATGCTCTAATCATTGAACACCATCTTCTACCATGTTAATGAAGGCGCCATAACAAGATGATTTTTTTTCCTCCTCAATTTTCTCCCTTCTTCTTTAAAAAACCATGTTGTTCTTTTATTTTTTTCTATATATTAAAATTATTTTTTAATTTATGCTCTTAACTTTTTTTTAAAAAAAAACAATTTATTTTCAATCTTATCCTTCAATTTCAATTTGAGATATGCTATTTTTTCCAATCTTTTCTTCTTTCTTAGATTGTATTTTTTAGTCATTTTGTTATATTAATTTTTCTCTTCCATTTTGTCGTTTAATAAAATTTATTTTAATTTTGAACCTCATTATTTTATTTTTTCATTTTGTTAAATTTATTTTTTATTTCAATTTTGATGTCGCTATTCTTTATCTGCTATTTTGTTTTATCCTCTTATGTAATTAAAATTTTATTTTATTTTATCTTTCAACTTTTTATTGTTTGGAAAACGAGCTTTGTGATTTTTTTAGATTAATGCTTCGGTCTAATATCACTCGTCATACATTTAAAAGATTAACACAAATTGATTTTTTTTTCAGCCTTCAACATTGTTTATATATAGTTTTTGTGAATTTCTTTGTATTTTTTTTTGTTATCCAAATCTTATAACTTGAATTGCAAGTTTTGTAGAGGTTTCATGATTGTCATGGAGTTAAATTATATTATTTTTTATAAAAAAAATTATTTAATATTTAATGAGTTGATAATTGACTTTTATCTTTTGGAACCACCCCACCACCAAGTTACCGTAATGATTTTTTTAATAAGCCGTTACTTTCTCTCTATCATTTGATTAAAATAAATCAACTTATTTAACCCCGTTCAGTTCTATAACTTGAATTGTTAATTCTTCTTCTTTCTTTAAAACACGTGTGGCACATGAAGACAAGTTTTTAAGCAGAAAAAAACTCAATCTGGTGGCGTAGCACGAGTCTATAACTAGTAATTTTCTTAAAACTAGCATTATATTTTTTATTGTAAAAATATTTTTAGAATAACTTATGCATTAATCAGATTTTAAGATCTCACACCAATCTTCTGTATCACGAGAAATTTAACAATTTTTACCTATACAATGGTCTCCAAATTTAAATCAAAAGGTCAAACAATGAGATATTTTCTTAAGCTACTAGCCTAACCTTTTAGAATCAAATACTGACTAAGCTTGATTCCCATTATCTTTCTTGTAATTTAACTATTGAAAGTGAATATATATTAAGATTAATTAGCTACATTTAGAGAACTTGTTAAATGTACCAGCATGTAGTATATCTAGTTTGTGACCGTGCTCCTTTTTGCGGGGCGATTTTTTTTTTTTAGTAAAAACATAAAAAATGAATACACTTGATTTTACAATTCAATTTTTCTATATAAAAAAATCAATTACAAATAAACTAATATTTGATAAAAAGATCACTAAAAAACTATGGAAAAAAGATTCGGACCAACTTGCATACACATGTCAACCTCTTGACCACGAACATTTGATTAGAATAACCCTACAGAAAAGATTTGAAACATATATTCAAGGACGATTTGTTGTTTAGAAAGGACGTCAGAAAAATAAGTTGTCCCATTTTAACTTTCAAAACTCATCATTTGGCCATAAGGTTGATTAGACATCTAGCCAACTAAATACTTATTTACCATTTTTTTGGTTAATAAATCATCTTATCTAATAATTTACCAGCGGATCGTTAAATGAAGCACGATGTTGAAGAGCAAAGGGCTGATTAACCATGAGGGAGCGTGTTTAGAAATCCGGTTATAATTGTTTTTTAAAGGATTTTTTATTTTAAAATATATTAAAATAATATATTTTTAAAAATAATTATTTTAATATTATTATATCAAAATAATTTAAAAACACTAAAAATATTATTTAAAACAAAAAATATTTTTTATTTAAAATACACTTTTTAAATGCTTACGGACAAGTTATCTATGTGCTACTCGTTTGCGGTCATTGTAGTTCTTGTATTGATCCTTTCATCATCCATGGTATGTTATAGATGCTCTGGCAGCTAAGAAATTCTTGGGATGTTTATTAAGCTCTTTCAAGGCTATCTGAGATATTATATGACCTGAATTTTAACTTAAATTGAAAAGTAAATTTATCTAATTAAACCTCGTTGACTTGAAAGTTGACTTGTTTAAATTATATTTAAATTTAATTGAATCGACATTGAATAATTTCTTAAAGGATAAAACAATATTACTTTAATAAATAAAAAACAATTAACTCTATACCGGGCCAGGTTTACAAATATGATAACGAGCTTAATTAAAGTTGAAGGTAGGTTAAATATCATCAAGTCTAGAATTGGCAAGTGAAACTCGAAGGCACATGCATTTGGGAGACAATTGCGATTGCATTTGATACTGTATGTTATTTATTTTATTCTAAGGTGCTTTTACATGATTTTTATTTTAAAATGTATCATAATAATTTTTCAGTTTTTTTTAAAACATTAATACGTTAAATAATCAGAAAATATTAAGAAAATATCAATTAGATGGGTCTAAAAGAGGGTGTTTAAGAGTGTGGTGATGGTTATTTTTTTAAAATATTTTTTGCTTAAAAATACATCAAAATAATAATTTTTATTTCTAAGAGTATTTTTTATTTTATTATATTAAAGTAATCTAAAGATACTAAAAAATAATTTGAAACAAATAAAAAATATATTAAAAAAAAACATTTTTAAAACATGAAAACAAACAAAGGGTGACTTAGACCCCATTTGAATTACCATAGCTTGATGCTTTTAGATCTTTTCAAAAAATGCATTTGTGTTGAAAAGCATATTTTTTTTTTACACATGTTCTTCAATAATTTTAACACGGAGTTGTTGAAAATAAAATAAAAATCTGAAAAACAATTATTTTATATATTTTTAAATAAAAAATTACTAAAAGATATTTTGCATCACTAGTATAATCTAAGTAATAATGCATGTAACCAAACAACAACAACGTAAATTCTAAATTCCTCGTTAGAAATTGAAACAACAACGACAATTCATACTATAATAATAATAATAATAATAATAATAATAATAATAATAATAATAATAATAATAATAATAATAAAAGCAATTAACCAGCCATGCCACAAATATATATTGTCGAAAATCTTCAAAAACACCAATAGATTGTAGTACGAGGTCTTGAAAAATAAAAACAGTATCTGAAGTGTCATTCACAACTCAAACGTAAATGTATTGCTGGTTTCAAAATGGCAGTTTATCCATCATTAGCTTGATACCTAGTTAACACCAGGAAACTGATCAGCATTATACGAGGTGGGCTGCTCACTATTGTTCCCCTGTGCATGGTAAAAAATAAAAATAAAAAATGTCAGTACTCATTCTAATCAGCAAAAAACTAAAAATCAAGGGGCTGTTTGATACAATTAAGTTTTTGAATTTTGTTTTAATTTTAAGTTTTTTAAACATAAATAAAAAAATGTTATTCTTATTTCTTTGCTGGAAGAAAACAAAACCGACAATTGCTGTTATTTATTGAAAATCACCTCGTTTTAAAAGCTTGAGAACTCAATTATTAAAAAAAAAAACATGGCAAGCAGGAATCGGTAATTAATTTTTTCATGAGAGATAGAGATGGGATGCAAGTAATTATAAAGAAAATGGAGAGATACACGTGCCTGCCCTCCAGGGGCAAGTGACCCTTGCATTGACCAGCTACCCGACGCCATTGTTGCTCCAAGCGGAGAAGTGTAGTTCAGATCACCACCATAAGTCAAACCACCATAAGTTAAGCCTGGCTGCTCAACATTATTCCAAAATGTATAATAATAAATAACTGTTAGCACGCATTCGAAAAAAAAAAGACATGGTATGATTTCATTTAAGTTTTTGTCTTTTGTTTTAATTTTAAGGTTTTTGAAAGTATAAATAAAAATCTTGTTATTCTTATTTCCTTGCTGAAAAAAAACAGCAAAACCCATCATAATTTTTTAAAACCATAAAGTTTTCTTAAAAAAATTGAGAATTCAATTGTTTGCTTTTTATAATTATTAAAACAAAAGCAATGATCAATAATTATTTCCTCGTGAAAAAAAATATAAATGGGATGCAATAGTTAAAATGGAGACATGCATGCAAGGTTGTCAAAATCGAGATTTTAACACGAATCGGAAGGGGCTCCGAAAAATCGGATCGTAAAATCGTAAGATTGTACCTGAATTTGTCCGTACAAAAATCGTAAAATCACAACTAAAATCGTGCGAGAAGAAAAATCATAAAATCGTATGTCAAATATTTTTGAATACAAAATAGCATAATTATGGATATAAAACTTAATTAGCTTAGGTTCATACATGATGTAAAATAACTTCAAAACACATTACAAAATAATTATGTCCCTAAAAGTTCATAAGTTAAAAACTAACAAATTTAAAATAAATCTTCAGCTGGCGTACAAGTAATTGTATATTTTTTTATGATTGTTGTATTTGAAATTAATTAATGTTATTTATTATCTTAAATTAATAGATTTTTTAAAATTATTTTTTATGCTAATTATTATTATTATAAACCTTATTATTATTATTATTATTATTATTATTATAACCCCTCCCCCGTATATATTATTATTATTATTAATAATATTAATATTATAGGCCCTCCCTCGTATATATTATTATTATTATTATTATTATAACCCCTCCGGCCCTCCCCCGTATATATTATTATTATTATTATTAATTTATAACAAGTAACAACTAACAACCTTGGACCCCCCGTATAAAAGCAAAACTTTTATTAACCATAAATGGCTAAATGCTTAAATCTCTTCTTCTTCACGCCGCCCTCATCCATCATCTCCCTCGTTCTTTTCTAACCCCAAATCCTCAGTGTATTTGAGCACAAAACTGAGTTGAATGTCTAGTTTCATCAAGGAATAAGGATATCCAAGGGTAGCCCAAATGAAGCTACAACCTTGCTGATGATTTGGGGGTTTTTGATTGAGAAGAGAAGAGAATTTCGAGCTTAAATCATAAATTGTGC
>CM063601.1:3104964-3170691 GCA_032356905.1 Salix exigua
ACTAGCCAATGCCCCGCGTCTCGTCGCGGGAGGCACTATATTTTTTTTAACATAAAAAATATTAATTATGTTTTTTTGTTATAATATAAATTTTAGTCAAAATAATAAATTTGTGCAAAATTACTGTAAAGTGCATGTTTTCTATAAAATATATGAATTTTAAATAGATATAAATTTATTTGTTTAATAGTTTTAAGTTTTAACAAAATAACCAACATAAAATTATCATCATCATTAAAAAAGCAAGAAGATTCAGATATTTGAATTATTGAATTCATTGTATTAGAATTAGTTCATTTTATAATTAAATTTAAATCACATTTAAAAATAAAATATATATTATGAAAAGACTTGCAATAATCAAATAAAAACTCAGTAGTTAATTTGCTATCCATAAAAAGATGAAAACATAAATTGAAAATTCGTCCCTACATTACCGTCATTTTCATTACTATAACAGTTAAAATTATTATCAACATTATTGCTCAAACAATTAAAATTATTAAAATACCCCAAAAAATAAAAATAAAATCAAAACATTTTAACAAAAAAACAATAAAAATATAATCACTAAAATTATCATTATTATTGCGCAAACAATAAAATCATAAAATTATCTGATCCGGAAAATAGATAAAATAACAGAAAACACAAAAAAAAAAGAACAAAGGGAAAAAAGGAGCAATATTAATTTTAAAATTATCACCAATATAAATTAAAATTTCAGAACGAAACCTAATAAAAATAAAACTCTGACAAAAAATAAATCGAAAAAATAATAATCTAAAAGCATAAATGAATAAATATTGACAGAAAACAAACATTGTATTTCTCAATGTTTTTAGATCATTTTCATGTGCCGATATTAATAATAATTAAAAAAAACAATTATCATTTTAATATATTTCTATCAAAAAAAAATAAAAAATCAATCACATTTCCAAGCAAAATAAAAATTGTTTCATGGGAAAAAAACATGATCAGGAAAAAAACAAAAAAAAGCTATAAAAAAAATTAGATTCGATGATTAATCGTGGTGCACTTAAGCTAGCGTAGATACCCTAATTATATAAAAAAACAAATATATATATATATATATATATATATATATATATATATATATATATAAGTGGAAAAGGAAAAAAAACAAAAAAAAATTCATGGAAAAAAATAATTAGAAAAAAAAACGTAATAAAAAAAAAGCAGGAAACGAAAACAATGAGAGTGGGATTTGAACCCGCACCTCTCGGAAGAAAGCCTTAATGGCACAGCTTTGGACCAACTCGGCTACCTCAACATATCTGTCATGGTTGACGACAATATATATTAATATATATATTTAGTGTGAGCAAAATATGTGCCCACACCTGAGGAAGATGTGATCGAGGCAGCCCTAGTGGATCTTCAATGGTTGGTGGGCTCTGCCTCCCCAGGAAACTATAAAAATTTTGTACATACATATAGGCACGTTACAGATAATGATTTTACACACACACACGCACACACACACACACACACATATATACACACACACACACACACACACACACACACACACACACACACACACACACACACACACACATATATATATATATATATATATATATATATATATATATATATATATATATAAAGGAGGACACGAGCTAATGCACTGTTAAGAGTGGTTTTACATTAGCAGAGGAGAGGATCCAAATGTGTGCATCCATATGTTTATGCTCATGACGTGGAAATTAAATAAAGAATGTTAGCTGTGTAGATTATTTTTATAGGAATTCTATGCATGCGGATCTTTTCAAGTGTTTTTTAAGGAATGAAATTCGATACTATGTTTGATTATATACTTTGTACGGGGCTTTCATAAATCCTTGTTTTAGTCCATTTAAGTTTTTCAGAACTCATTTTAATCACTGTCTCTGTATCACAAATAGTCTCTGTGATTTTTACTTGTAGTTATAAGAAAAACACAATCTAGTCATTTAATGTATTGTTTTTGCAATCAAGCCCTTTCCAGAGTACTTTTCAATTAATAATAGTTTATTCTTATGTGATGCTTGTAATGTGTTACAATTTTAAAGCTACACGAGTGATTAATGGTTTCAGAATGAAAAATCAATATCTTTACATAAAGAACTACTAATAGCAAGAACAATACGATTGTGTATTATTCTCCAGATCTCCACCGACAAAAAAACTACCATCCATGCCTCTTCAAGGGGGATAATGCAGTAATTTCACTCTCTATCCATACAATTTCAGTCTATTTGCATAGAAGAAATAATGTCAGGTGAATGCGTGGATGTTAGCTCTGAGTGTAGGAAGAGAAACCGCAAACTTACAAGTACTTGTTGCAGCATGTTGATCATGCTATTTTGTTGTTCAACTATTTGCCGCAGTGGCCTAAGAGCTCCTGTACTTAGCTCCATGTCTTCTTGCGCCTGGTGTAGTTTTCCGATGAAGTAGGCATGGCTTTTCTCCGACCTAGTTAAATCCGCTTTCATCTCTTCCAATTGTCTCTTGGCATCTTCTATCTTTTGCTGCACGTAGATTTATAGAAAGAGAAAAGGATAGATTAACTATTATGGGGTTTAAAAAGAGAAAAAAAATATGGAGTTGAGATACTTCTCATTCACTTGAACCTTCTTTCTTTCAAGATATTCTATCCTTCTTACCCGTTTCCTTGCTCTCTTAATTTCATCAGCTGGTGGTTGGACAACTTGATCATTTTGATCAGCAGCTGCTGGTTGGACAACTCGATCATTTTGATCAACAGCTGATGGTTGAACACTTTGATCATTCTGATTAGTAGCTAATGGCTGGACAGTTTGATCATTCTGGTCACCTGTGTTAACATGTTTAAAATTTAGGAATACAAAACTCGAAATAATAATAATAATAGGGTTAAAGTATATGTACACAGAAAGGAAAAAAAACTTGCCAAATATGTTAACCATTGCTTGAATGTGTTGGCTTCGAAATCCTAGTATTTTTGGTTTTTTTCATACATTATTATCCATAAAACAGTCACCAATCAATATAACAATCAATGTACATGGGATCGGTTGTGATGCGTGTAAATTGACCCGACACCTCGGTTATAAAAAAAAAAAACAATAAATGTACATGGATGTATTTGATTATTCACCAGCATATTAATGGATTCTAGAAGTAGGTGCCACTGTTAAGATTTTCACCGGAAAAGAGGCTCTAGACATTCGTTTGTATTTATCCAATTTAGAAGCTACCTGTGATTAATATAATTCCAAAAAAGGAAAGGGCTGTTATATAATCACTCTTAGCTCCCTAATCAATAATCAGTACTTGCTTAATTAATTATTGATCCGACTGAACTTAGCAGATCCATCATCAAAACAGGATATATCCATAATACTATCATGAATTTCTGTTACAAATCTCCTTCAAGCTACACTCGACTCTAATTGATTTCAACAGGGTAACCTTCCAAAGTGTTTGAATGACGATTAGACATGCCATCTGTTTTGTTTTATTTTTTAAAAAAAAACAGATTTAGAATTACGTGGAAACCAAACAACATCAACACACAAAATCAGGCAAGCTTGGGGAAAATAAGTTAGAAAAGATGCTCGTACAGATTAGACATCTAGCAAACTAAATACTTATTTATCACACACACGCACGAGGATGGTACTGTACCTCCGACGAGTTCAGATAAAGCTTCCATTGAATTGGGTGGTGGCTGCATAAAATAAACGGGCAACAATCTAGAGAGAGAAAGTTCTGTAGTTGATGAAATAATGTAAAACAAAGTAAGAGAGGTGGACAATATATCCTAACAAAATCGAGCGAGGATGAACGAAAAACGATCGCTATCACACGATTGCACCACCGCAGGTTGGTTGCTATGTATCAAGAGAGAATCGATAATAATATTTTATTGTTAGGCGAGATAAAAATTTAATTCGCAATGCGATGACTCTCAGTAAAACAAGGTTGAAAAATACATTACCTTTGTCTATTGCTTTCGTTTTGTCATATCTGGGCCATTGGGCCCATCAAGAGGTTACATCGGCCTTTTTCCCCTTCTCCTGCTAGATGGACTGGGCCTTTCCCTTCCTCTTCGTCCTCCTCTCCAGTTGGGATGGGTCTTTCAGGTTGGGCTCTTCTTCTTTTTCCCTCCTCCTCCCCCTCCTCCTCTTCAACGCGCCTGGTTCGGCTACTTGATTTTGCCTGGTCAATTATGTGACAGTACCTGGCCACATGCAAATGCGAGTCTCTTTCTTGCATTTTTTCCATCCCAGTTCTGATGTGGTAGATTCACTCAAATCATGCAGTTCCATCCGTAGAATGCTCAAGCTGATAGATCGCATAAGCTGCTAACCATTTGCAAACTTTTGAATCGCGGAATTCCTTTTTCGCTGTTAACAATGCCTCCAGCATCTTCTACCCTCCCTCCCCCTTCTCTCTCTCTCTCTCTCTCTCTCTCTCTCTCTCTCATCTTCATCCCTGGAAAATATTTTGAATCTTGAAAGAAACACAAGCAATAATCAAGAGAAGTAGAAAAACAAACAGTGACAGACTTGAACATACCATTCATGGCTAAATGTTCATCATCAGGAGCAGAAAAATAAAACAGAATATTCAAATTCGCAATGATGAATATCAAGCAGATTGAGTACTCAACAAATAGATAGCTTGTTCGTTTGTGCCAACACATGAACCAGCTTCAAAATCAAGGGTAGTTCAAGCCTGTTGGTCGAGAAACTGAGAACAGCAGCAAGTCTTGTGCAGGTTTGGTGATATTTGTTGATCCGAGGAACCAATCGTTCATACCAATATGAATTATTGACCAAGACTTGAGAATGTAAACAACGACTTTGACAGTTCTTTTAAAAAAACGACGAAGACTTTCTTAAAATATTATTACGGGTCCACCATGTGAAAACTTCCTTCATGGAGTGGCTGATAAATTTCTGGTTAATAGCAAAGAAGGTTTATTTCAAAACTCAAAACATGGAATGAGGAGGGAACAACACGGGGAAAAAAACACGGGATCAATGAAAGAGTTGTGTCTGCACAGGTGAGGTTCAAAGGTTGTGCCTTACACATATAAAGGTGATTAAAAGCTTATATGGTAGTTAATTTTATGATTTATAGAATTAGTTGAGGTGTATAAAATTTAATTCGAATACACTGTTAATAAAAAAAATATTGAGAAAAAAAGCTATTAATAAAAGTTAAAATCCTTTGGAAAAACACTTGTCAACACATGTTCAATAATCTTTACAGTTATTTTTTATTTTTAAGATATTAAATTTAGTATTTATTCTTAATTCTTTTATAGATTTTTTTCTAATTTTATCTTTCAAAGTAAATTTGAAATATGCTATTTTCTCCCTTATTTCTTCGATTGTAGTTTTTACTCTTTATGTTAAATTAATTTTTCTTTTCAATTTTACCTTTCAATCAAGAATTTATTTTTATTTCTATTTCAATTTCGATTCTCATTACTTTGATTTTTTTTTCTATTTTATTAAAACCCCACAGAAAGAAAGTGAGAAAAAAACAAAGACTAACTCTAAGAAAATATATATTCAAGGATGATTTTAATTAAAAAGACATAAAAAAAGAAACAGTTCAACCAATTTTAAACAATTATTCAATCAATTATATCAAGCATGTATTATTGAATAATTAACCGCCTAAAACACTCATGAATTGCAAAACAATTTTCATAAAAAAAAATTGTGTCTACACAACAACAATGCTAGCACCTGCCAACATTCATAACTCAAATGGCTTCCATATCTATATTATTGTTACTTCTATGCTAGTAGTTATTCATCATTGTTCGAGCTAGCTCAGCTTAGCGTGTTAGGCACTTAAAAAAAAATTCAAGCGCGTGTATTATTTTTATATTTTTAACTTTAGAATATATACCTTCCTTTTTTCACGATATTTTTTGTCAGCTATCCTTTTCCTTGCTTGCTTATCATCAGGTAAGCCGGAACTTCCTACAGGTTGAGCTGGTCGGGAGCGTTTGAAGAATCATGGACGCGTTCTCTCTAGAGATAGTATCGGCATCTAAAGATTTACTTGAATAGCAATTTAACTTTACAAGAACAAAACTCTTGTCAGGATATGCATATCAGATTGCTAGGACAACAATATATATATATATATATACCAATGATTATGGTTTTTTAATTTATATTTTCATGAAACTTTTATTTATTTGTTTGAGATTTTATATTTTTATAGACAGAAATATTAGTCACTTAAGAAGAAGAAGAAGAAGAAGTGTCTGGTTTAAAAATTAATTTTGAAAAAATGGTGAATGTCTTTTTTATTTTCATATTATTTTGTTATACTGGTATAATAAAATATTTTTTAAGAAATAAATAATATTATTTTAATACAATTTTAAACCAAAATCTTTTTAAAAAACAACTTTAACAGGAATCAAAGATTCATTAAAACCACTTAACTTAGATTTATTTAACTGTAAAATTATTTTATTATTTTTATGTTTAAGTCTCAGGACATGTTTGGTATAATTTAAAAAATTATTTTGATAAATTTTTGAAAAATATATATATTTATTTATTTATTTTTTAGGTCTGAAATTTAAGGATCATGCTTTATTTTTTTTTATTGAAATGCACTTAAAAAATAGACTTGATTTTGATTAATTCACTATTAACTATCCCAAAACTTTTCTTTATCAATAAAAAAATCAGAAAAGCAATGACCCCATTAAGTTATAAAAGACTCTAAGCCTATAAGGCTATTAGAAAACAAAAACATTATGAAAACAAAAACAACAGATATTCTCCTCCTCGGAAGACTGCATTTTTTTGCTTTACCTGCTGGGTGGAGGTGTAGAGAAATTTCCAACAAAATAAAAAATCCTTATTTGAAGAATATAAAAAAATATATGTTTTTTTAATGTATATGGGTGAATCATACAATATTTACAAGCATGTTTTTCACAAAAAAAAAAAAAGAGCATATTTTCTCATGCCTTGAATGTACAATGAATATTGTAGCAATTTATAATCATCCATTAGAGTTCGGATAAAATATAAAAAATCTTTCACCAACTATTTTGCTCATTTTATTTAGCTATAGATTTTAATATTTGGGGTGTAAAACCATATTGTAAAATACACTCTGAAATATTTAAAATACAACAAATGCAACGCTAAAATTTGAATATTAAAACAATTAGGTTTTTTACCCACAAAAGTAGAGACTTTCTCACGAAGAGATATCTACTTCAAAACTTAGAAAAGACCAAAGAATAAAAATAAGACTTAAAAAAAAAACAATCAAATAACAATACAACTTGCCTTTAGTAGGGTGTATTGGGGTGATGTATATATTTTTTTGCATAACAAGTCTTTTTACCCAGACTTTCACATACCATTAAATTTTCTAATGATTTTAATATTAAATGATGACTTCTAAAAATCATCGTAATAATAATTTATAGTTATAAAAGAACTTGTTTCCATGCCCCGTCTCAGAGGATGGAATTCTATATCCCTGCCTAGAAATTAAAACAATAAAGTTCCTTTCTATTCAACGTCTAATTTGGAGAGGAATGGACAAATCGAGTTATAATAATCCAAGTAATTACTCCATCAATTGTATCAAACATATATTATTGAAAAACTTTATAAAACACTCATATATTACAGTACATATTCTGATAGTTTACAACATTGCTAGTACATGCTGCCATTCATAACTCAGATATCACCTATTTATATTGTTGTTGTTTTTTATAACATTATTTATCCATCACTATTCGAGCAATCATTAACATTATAAAATTGATCACCATAACTTGCGTTGGACTGCTCACTATTATTTTCTTGATTATAATAATAATAATAAAAAAAATTGCCAGAACCAATTCTAGATAAAAATAAATAATTAAAAAGATTAATTGACATCTTTTGTTTTAGTTTTCAGATTTTTTAAGGCATATGTATATATTTATATATTTTTTCTTTGTTGAAAAAAGCAAAACCAACAATTGTTATTATATATTTTTAAAAATCACCTCATTTTAAAAAAAATAAAATTGATAGTACAATTGTTTTTTTATACTTTTAAAAGATAAAACATAAAAATGATACCAAGAAAGTAATTGGCAATTATTTCTCCATGATAATAGAAACGTGACATGGTAATTATGTGGATGTTTGATACTGTTTTTCAAAAATATTTTAAAAAAAAAAATTAATTTTTTACTTGAAATTAATTTTTTTTTGGTATTTTTAGATCATTTTCATGTGATGTCAAAAAAAATTTTGAAATAAAAAAATTATTATTTTAATATATTGTTTAACCAAATGTGTGCATCAATATATTTATGCTCATGACGTGGAAATTAAATAAAGAATGTTGGCTGTCTAGATTATTTTTATAGGAATTTTGTGCATGCTGATCTTTTCAAGTTTTTTTTCTAAGGATTGAAATTTGATACGATGTTTGATTGTATACTTTGTACGGGGCTTTCATAAATCCTTGTTTTAGTCCATTTAAGTTTTTAAAAACTCATTTTAGTCCCTGTATCTGTATCACAAATAGTCTTTCTTTGTAATGTTTACTCGTAGTTTTAAGAAAAACACAATCTAGTAATTTAATGTATTGTTTTTGCAATCAAGCCCTTTTGAGAGTACTTTTAACTCATCTAATAGTTTATTCTTACAGTCTCCACCCACAAAAAACTATCACCCATTCATCTTCAATTTCAGCTAACTAATTGTGTGAAGAGGACTCATCTAATGATACTATCTCCGGTTTACGACATTTGAGTGGGGGCATTGTCTTGGTCCTCGATCCAGTCCTTCTCAAACAAAAATAAGACAGTGAGTACTAATTTAGTGAAAGAGAAAGAGGAAACAATAGTAAAGAGACATACATTTTCGAGGAAAGATGTGTCTGGCATTGGCAGCTGCAAATTTTCAAAATCACGCATAACTTAGAATCACAGTACTTTCAAAATCAACATAAAGAAGATAAAACAAGCACGAAAAGCCATTATAGTATCCCCTAAACTCTTCAAAAAAAACTAGATAAAAAAAAAAACTCCAGCAAACAATCTTCCAGTCTCCTTATTTTTCTCTTGTTAAGGAATCATTCCACTTCAAAGCTTAATCTAATAAACAAGGTTCTAAAATATAATTTATATTATTTTCTAACACACCCTAAGTAAAAGCATTTTGGGCTTGAAACTTGCATAAACTCACACTACCTTGTGCTTGATTTTTATCAAATAGAATAAGAGTTGTAAGATTCGAAATCGTGACTGCTGAGTCAACAAGGCTCTGATACCATGTTAACAAATCATTTCACCTAAAAGCTCAAGTTGTGAGACCCCAAAATATGATTTAAATCATTCTCTACTAGATTAGATCCGAAAATATAATTTATATTATTCTATAACATCTCTCTACTCATCGTCCAGTTGCTTGTTGTCTTCATGCATATTCATATAATTGAGTGTCTCTGTTATCAAAACACTAGTAAGTCATCAACATCAAAGGTCGGTTCTCCTATATATTTATAATTTACATTTATTAGTTAGAACACAATAATATAAAGAGAATTAAACGATATTCGAGAAAAAATGGAAAGAGAGGTTTGGTGCTCACCAACTCCATGTTTGGTTCTGTCTCTTGTATATGGCATTCGTTTGAGGCAATACCCAAGTTCATGAGGTGGTCCATCTGAAACCAAAATAGTATAGTGAGTACTAATAGTATAATGATTCTGTCTCTTGTATATGGCATTCGTGTGAGTTGAAGGGCGTGCTTCCCTTACCAGATTTTTGCAGCTTCAATTGTTTTACGGGCAAAAGAAATTATTAGATTGCTTGTGAACCAGGATAACAGGAGAAGTAAAGGGTTGGTGCAACATAATTTCTATCTAGCATGATCGATATACAGAAGACAATCACTATTAATGCCTCTGATCATCTTAGATTGTATCCTCTTTATGAATAATTTATTAAACACAGTAAGCCAAAATAATAGAAAGAGAGAACAATAGTAAATAGTCGCACCTGCATGATTTTGCTCATGACGTGGAAAATAAAGAATGTTAGCTCCGTGGGTTAGTTTTTTAGGAATTCTGTGCACGTTACAGTTAGTGATTTATATATAAAGAGAAGAAGGAAAGTTAAGAGATTGTGGTTTTAACTGCTTTACGTTTATATTGAATATTTTAAACCGATAATTGCTGTTATTTATTGAAAATCACCTCGTTTTAAAAACTTGAGAACTCAATTATTTAAAATAAAAAACATGGCAGTAATTAATTTTTCATGAGAGATAGAGATGGGATGCAAGTAATTATAAAGAAAATGGAAAAATGGAGAGATACACGTGCCTGTCCTCTGGGGCAAGTGCCCCTGCATTGACCAGCTACCCGACGTCATTGCTGCTCCAGGCGGAGAAGTGTAGTTCAGATCACCATCATAAGTCAAACCACCACAAGTTAAGCCTGACTGCTCAACATTATTCCAAAATGTATAATAATAAATACATGTTAGCACGCATTTGAAAAAAAAGACATGGTATGATTTCATTTAAGTTTTTGTTTTTGTTTTAATTTTAAGGTTTTTGAAAGCACAAATAAAAATCTTGTTATTCTTATTTCCTTGCTGAAAAACACAGCAAAACCTATCATAATTTTTAAAACCATAAAGTTTTCTTAAAAAAATTACAATTCAATTGTTTGCTTTTATAATTATTAAAACAAAAGCAATGATCAATAATTATCTCCTCATGAAAAAATATAAATGGGATGCAAGTAATTAAAATGGAGACATACATGTGCCTGCTCCACTTGATGTGATTGAGGGAACGTCCTTCAAAGATTGGGTCTCCTGACTCCATTGTTGCTCCGAATTGATTAATCGTCCCAGCTACGAGCTGCAACCACAAAATTTTTGCATATATAGCACTGTTTGCATGTCGTTTGAAAAATATTTTTGGAAAATATTGATTTATTTTATTTTTATTTTAAATTAGATTTTTTGGTATTTTTATATTATTTTTATTTTTGATATCAAAATGATTTAAAAAATATTATTTTAATATATTTTTGAACGGAAATAACTTTCAAAATCAATATCAACTACACATCCAAACAGTCACATACAAGTTACATTCATATCACTTAAAAATATTTATTTTTCATTCAATGTTCAGGATATTTGCAAACTACTATGTTTTTATACAATTGAAGATGAAAGATTCACACCGGAGCTAACAAAAATTAATACGATTTTTTCTATTTATTTGTTGTAATTTGTTTGGTATTCGATGTGATGTAATGGAATGGAGTATGTATGATACTTTGTTTGATTGTAAATTTTGTTTAGCAATGTAGAAAGAAAAAATTCAAGCTGCGAAGGATATTTTACTATATTTATTCAACCTTTCGGCAAGTTAAAATGAGAATTCTAGACACAGTTTTTTCAAGTTTGCATTTCAAATGAAATCATATAATTTTTTATTTTATTTTAATGCTACTTGGTTAACTTGACTGGTGTTTTTTTTTAAATAAATGGCTAAACATGCAGGTGCAAGGTCAACCCAAACCACTGGTAAAAACAATTTGACATTTTAAAAATTGAAGCTCATGTTTTTTTAAAATAATATATTGAGACAATATTGGATCAATTTCCGATAATCTAGGTTAATTTACAAAACTCGTACCCTAGGTTGTGGACTCAAATCAGCTCAATAATATTTTTTATACTAATTATATGATGAAAAAATAAAACTTATACTCAAATTGGTTCAATAATATTTTTTATATTAATTATATGATAAAAAACCTATTCAAAATTAATATTAACATTAAATGATAAAATTTAAATAAAAATAATTCATTAAAAAACAATGTTAAAGGTTATATATATAAAAAACAAGTTATGCAAGGTGTGTAGCATGGCGTGTTAGGGTTAGGACCTTAAAAATAATATTTGAAAAAAGATCGTTTTTTTAATTTTTAGGTTAGATTGTTTTTTTTTCCAGGTGATTATGGGGTACTTTGAGATTATTAGGTGGTTTAGTAAGATTTTTATGATGTTTAACATCTGTGTGTATTGTGAAAAATATGTTAAAAATGGATTTTTAACTTAAAAACCGTGCGCCATGATTTTACAGCTATTGACCAAACAAAATGCACATATGCAGGAAGAGAAACCGCAGACTTACAAGTGGCTGCAGCATGTTGAACCAGGCATGTTGTTGTGTAACTACTTGCTGCATTGTACTACAGCATCCTCTAGTTACCTCCATGTCTTTTTCATCAGCTCCATGTCTTTTTCATCTGATTTAGTTTTTCAACTGAGCAAGCATGTGTGTTCTTCAACTCGTCATATTTTTCTTCAACTCAGCATGATCTGCTCTCGTCTTTTCCAACTGCCTCTCCGTGTCCTCCGTTCTTTAGCTGCACGTGGATATATATATATATATATATATATATATATATATATATAAAACGAGAGAAAAAAAGGGATAAAATAACTATCAAAGGAGTTTGAAAGGTAAAGAAAAAATAAATAGAGGGATCATTCTTCTCATTCACCTTCTTTTTAGCACGATATTTCTTGTCTTTTCCCGGATTCCTTGCTCTCTTAGTCTTAGTGGTAACTAGTGATTTGACATTCCGATCATTTTGATTGGTAATTAATAGCTGAACAGTTTGACCGTTCTGCTCACCTGTGTTAAAAATTTAAAAGAATTACAAAAATCGAAATAATTATACCAAGGTAATTTCAAGTATATATACACTAGCCAAAACAAATAAAATAATGCTAAATATGTTAACGATCAAACAAATCCGGGCTTTTCTCTTCCTCCTCTCAGTTGGTCTGGGCTATCAGGTTGGGCCCTCCTTTCTCTTTCTCTCTCTTTCTCCTCCTTCTGTCTGGTTCGGTAACTTGATTTTACCTGGTCGGTACCTGAAAATGCTAGTTAATATTTAAGTAGTGTGGTTGAAGTTCATTTAAAATGTTTTTATTTAAAAATAAATTAAAATAATATTTTTATATTTTTAATTTCAGAACATGAAAATAATCTAAAAATACAAATAAATTTAATTTAATATAAAAAACTTTCAATTTTTTAAAATACATTTTTAAAAGAAATTTCAAACCGGAATCATTCTCTTTATTGCATCTTGTCATCCCAGTTCTGACGTGGCAGATTTCACTCAAATCATGCAGTTTCATCTGCAAAATGCTCAAATTGATAGATCGCTTCTAACCACCTGCAAACTTTCGAATCGCGGAACTCCTTTTTAACTGTTAACAATGCCTCCACCATCTTCTACCTCTCTCTCTGTTTTCTTTCTCGTCTTCTTCGTTCCTGGAAAATATTCTGAATCAGGAAAGAAACAGGAGTAAGAATCAAGAGAAGTAGCTGGTCGTTTGTGCTGACACATGAACCGGCTTCAAATCAAGGCTTCGAGTCTGTTGGTCGAGAAACTGAGAGCAGAAGCAAGTCTTGTGCTGGTTTGGTGATATTTCTTGAGATCAGAAGCAAGTAGAGAAGCTGGCACGTGAATTATTGACCACGACTTCAGATGTAAACAAAGACTTGGAGATTTTTTAAGAAAAAGACGAAGACTTGCAGAAAATGTCACGTCATATATAATTATCTTATCAAATGCCTGCGTTGCGGTTGACATCATATTTTTTAATTTAAAAAATATTAATTATATGATATTTTTTATTATAATATTAATTTGAATAAAATAATAAATATGTGCAAAATTCTGTGAAGTGCATTTTTTTATAAGAATATATAAATTTTAAATCGATGTAAATTTGTCTGTTTAGTTGGTTTCAATCAAATACCAGCATAAAATTATCATCATCATTAAAAAAAACAAGAGAATTCAGATATTTGAATTATTGAATTCACTCTATTAAGATTAGTTAATTTTATAATTCAATTTAATTTAAAAACAAAAAAATATATAAATTGTGAAAAACTTACAATAATCAAATAAAAATAATAAATAATTAATTTTCTATCTCCAAAAGGAAGAAAACATAAATTAAAAATTCATCTCTATGTTATTGTCATTATCATTACTATAACAGTTAAAATAATTATCCACATTACTGTCAAACACATTTAAAATCATTAAACTGCCCCGAAAAATAAAAAAAATATTTTTATAAAAAAATCACTGAAATTATCATTACTATTGCCCAAACATAAAATTATAAAATCATTTGATCCAAAACACAAATAAAAATAACATAAAAAAGAAAAAGAGAAAAAGAGCAATATTAATTTTAAAATGATCACCAAGCATAAATGAAAATTTCAGGATCTAAACGAATAAAAATAAAATTCCAATAAAAATAAACATTGTCTAAGAATGACTGAAAAAATAAATGAATTAATATCAAATAAAAATTCAAATAATAAGGACCAGAAATAAAAATAAAATATATAATTAATTTCGGTCAAAGGATAAAATTGAAACAACTAAAAACCATAGGATTGAAACAAATAAAGGGATTTAAAAAAAATATTGCAGTGTAATTTTGCTAAAGAATTAAGAGAATAAGGACATAAATGAAAAGTTACGTATATGACTAATTTCAATTGGAGGACACGATTAAAAAAATTAAATAAAAATATATAATTAATTCTAATCGAAGAACAAAATTGAAACAAATATAAACCTTGAAAACAAAACAAATAAATGTATTTTACCATAAAAATGCATGTAATTTTGTTAAAAATTAAAAGAATAAGGACCGAAATAAAAGTAACATATATTGTCGCACCTCAAAAATGAGCGTATGCGGCATTGTGGCAACTCGGTCCCCGTGAGCGTGGAGATTAAATGTCGGGGATTATTTATTTTTGTAAAAGGAGTCGCCACCTAGTATTATGGTTACTAGGAAACCTAAGACTGGTCCTTCAAAGATTCTAGGGTAAGGGACTCGGTTGCGTAAAGGGAAGGTTTTAGCATCCCAGATCGCCCTACTTAAGGTAAGTCGCTTGGTGTTTTTGTTTGTCTTATGATTGCTAGGATATATATATATATATATATGTGTGTGTGTGTGTGTGTGTGTGTGTGTGTGTATATATATATATGTATATATATATATGTATGTAAATGTTGATGATATATTATCCCTGCCGAATATTTTGGATATCAACCCTTTAGGATTTATCTATCCAAACACCGATAATGAATAATAGCATATGATTGCCGCTGAATATTTTGGATAAAATTTATTTATCTAAACACCGAACCATGAATAATAGCGTATTATTCTCGCTTGAATATTTTGGATAGCAACCCTTTAGGATTTATCTACCCAAACACCGATGGTGAATGATAACATATTATTCCCGCCGAATATTTTGGATAGAATTTATTTATCCAAACACCGAACCGTGAATAATATGAATCACCGAAAAAGTTTTTTATATTTTTTTGAGTATTGACCAATACCCTTTAGATTTTTATAAACATGTTGTAAAATCTCAAAATGCAAGAAATAATTTTTTTCTTTGCAAAATCAATGGTAAAACTCATTTTTTTTCAAGCCCAAGATAATATATATATATATATATATATATATATATATATATATATATATATATATATATATTATCTTGGGTTTTGAAGAAAAAATGAGTTTTAGCATGGATTTTAAAAGAACAACTTTTAAAATATGCTAATGTATTGGCCTTATGCAAGAAAAACAACACATTTTTTAAAACACAAACATATATATATATATATATATATATATATATATATATATTTATTTATTTTTATTTTAAAAATATATATATTATATTTTTATTTTACAAACATGTTGTAAAATCTCAAAATACAAGAAATGATTTTTATTTGCAAAATCCATGCTAAAACTCATTTTTTCTTCAAGACCCAAGATAATATATATATATATTTTTAAAAGAATAACTTTTAAAATATGCTAGTGTATTGGCCTTATGCAAGAAAAACAACACATTTTTAGGGTTTTTTTATATATATATTATTTTATTTTATTATTATTATATTATTATTATTTAAAGCCCAACCCACCCTTTGCTAATCTGGGCTCACGACTCGACCTTTATTAGCAGTGTGGGCCGTGGCCTGATCAGTCTGGTCCGGCCGGACGTAAAGCCCGACTGACCGGTTACTTTACGTAAACGATAGCACGGATGTTTGCAAAATGAAGAAGACGAACAGTAGAAAATGGTGATTTTTCGAGTATGATGAATGGATTACCTGTTAATATCGTTGTGTAGAGGATATTGAGGTGATTCTTTTGGTCGTGGTGGCGAAAGGAATGGTGGCCTGAGTTCACCGGAAAAGGGGATGGAAGTCGTCGGAGCTGCTGCTACTGTTGCTTCGCCTGCGTCTGCCTGAGGGACGTCTGGGGTGGAGTGGAGGTTGCTGGCGATGGTCTGAGGTAATTTGAGGTGGGATGGAGGATGGTAGAGTGGCTGCCGAACGGGAGAGAGAGACGTCGGGGTTGCTGTTTGTTATGAGGTAGAGAAAAGAGGCCGAGAGTGAAGGAAACAGAGGCCGAGAGAGATGGGGAGACGGTGGTTCCGAGAGGGTATTCACGGCGAGATGAAGGCTGGTTTATAGTGATGTTTTTTTTGTGTTTTTCGAGGGGCTGGAATGAGAACACAACTTTTGTGTTCTAAGAGGGAGAGACAGAGGCGAGAGGGAGGAAGACCGAGGGAGGGAAAGTTTGTGATTTTTACATGATCTTCCCTTATTTTCCAGTTTTTCGTTGTGTTTTCTCCTCCGCCTTTTGTTTCCTACTGGTCTTGCTTTATATAGCCACTGGAGGTTACAAAATGGGGTTTCATGCGGGTGGCTCAATGCCATGTCCGCAAAATGGGGGTTTCATGCGGTGGCTCAATGTTATGTCCGCAAAATGGGTTTCATGCGGGTTGCTGAATGCTATGTCTGTAAAATGGGGGTTTCATGTGGGTTGCTCAATGTTATGTCTTTCAATTCCAAAGTTTCATGCGGGTGGTGGAGAATTTTGTTTTCAAAGTGGGGTTTTGTTGGGTGGCTCAATGCTTATGGCTTTTGGGTACAAAGTGCGATTTAGTCCCTCAATTGGTTACTCCTTTAATTGCACCCTCTATTGAACTTAAATTTATGATTTTGTTCAATTATACCCTCCTTCATAATTTTCAATATTAGCCTTAACTTCGTACCCCTTTTTATTTCGGTCCTCGACTTTTATCCGTGCGATATAGTCCCCACTCAACCATTAAAATCTTAATTTGTTCAATTTGGTCCCCGATTTCACCTATTTGGCTTAGAAAAATTCAAATTGGTTTCGAAAATTCAAATATCACCAATTGAGCCCGAATTAATTTTAAGAACTTGATTTCGTATTGGCTAAGCGTTTAATAAAAATTAATTTGATCAATTTAAAGTATAATTAAATCGTCAAGCTTAATTAAACCCTTCAATTGGACCTAAATTAATTCCTGAATATAATTACGCTTTTAAACCAACAACTTTATTAAATTAGTCCATAAAAATATAATTATATTTTATAACTTAGTTTATGCGCGGATTTATCTTATAATAAATTACTTTAACTTTGGATCTGTGTTTTTTATTATTTTTGGGCACAAAAGGTACAATTGAACTTTCAAAGATGTCCAAAATTTTAACTTGATTTTCTTACCGACACCACCCCCATTTATTTTTATTTTTTTCCGATAGCTTTGGGGCATGACCCAAAATTGGGTTACAACATATATGACCAATTTCAATTGGATGACACAATTAAAACAAATTAAATCAAAAATTTTATAATTAATTACAATCGAAGGATAAAATTGAAACAAAAAAATATGGGACCGAAACAAATAATGACATTTTTAAAGGTAATTGTAGTGTCATTTTGTTAAAAAATTAAAAGAATGAGGACTAAAATGAAAAAGAGCATATACGATCAACTTTAACTCGAGGACAAAATTAAAATAAATTAAAACCCTTGTATCTAAAATATTAAAGGAACCAAAAATAAATTAAAAATCAAAAGAATAAGGATTGAAATGAAAATCAACATATATAATCATTTTCTATTGAAAAGCATAATTGAAAACAATCAAGATTTTCAATGAAGAAATCAGGAATAAATTGAAATCAAAACTTCAAGGACTAAAATAAAACAATTATAGATATGAAGGACATATATGTAATTTCAGCGATAGGAGAGAGAAAAGGAAGAAAAAATCCAAAACCGACATACACCGCAACGGAGGTTGAGGACATCGCGGCGCTACCAGGTTACATGCGTGGAAGGGCGGTTTCACCGCTTAATGATGTGGCACATGCCACCCGAATGACACTTGCTTGTGAAACATCTGTAAGCGCGTCTATATTATTTCATAAATAAATAAAAATAGGAAATTATTTATACACCTTTGGACCTAGTGAAAATCACGAAAAAACGGTGATGAAAGTACCACACAACCCCGATTACGAGGCTTTTGGTTTTGTCTTTTGGGGGTTGTTTGAGTAGTTTTATTGTGCATGAATTTGTGAAAAATAAAAACACCCCCATCGCTTCAGCGTCCCTTTGTCAACACCAAAGAGTAAAATAATAGTTTTATTGTGTAAAAATTTGAAAATACCATCTATATCTCTCGAAAATGTCTAAATTTTCCCGGTCCCGGGAGTTAATTTTTTCTCTCGATTTTAGGGGTAAAACAATAAAAACAATTGACACAATCTACAATAATTTGTGTCTATGCGCATAGCAAAAATTCAACAATAAAAGTGGCATGGAAGTTATATTATAAATAATATTTTAGTTAATATAAACCTTCCTTTGCCTCTCCTAAGTGGTTAGTTTGAAAACTCATTGTATTCGTTGAACAAATCCTTTTTGCTAACAAATAAAGTTGACTTGTATCCCTTTATTAAGTACACATCCATCTATTATTATTATAATATGTATACAGGTGATACGTTTTGATATATGACCACAGTCCTTCCGAACCTCTCCCAAGCCTCTGCAATGAAAGCAACCAAAACACTAAAACACATACAGGAAGAAAAAAGAAATGAAAACCATGCAAGCCCTCAACAGAAATCATGCAGGCTTGAATGAGGATAAAATCGGCAACACACTCGCCACAATCAACAGGAAAATTATCTCTAGAGCTATAGTAACACACGCACAATAATTATATTATAGGTAATACTAGTTAATTGCCCGCACTACATTGCGGGCCGAGCAAATATTTTTATGATTGTCGAGATTGAAATAATTAATAGATTTTGATATTTCAAAAATAAAATATAATATCTATACATGCAAGGTTTGATATAATAAAACACATTTAACACACCCTGTTATAATAATAACAATATCAAAGGCTTAATATCTAAAAATATCATTACTATTATTTCTAAAAAAAATAAAATTTATTAAATTATTCCAATGAGAAAAAACTCTAAAACATTAATAAAAGAGAAAGCAAGAAAAAAAAACTAAAATTATTATTATTATTATGTGAATAATAGAAAAATCAATTCAATAAAAGAGTAAAAAACCCTAAAACTTTAACCAAAAAAATTATTTCATGTGAAATTTAAAAAAACTAAAAAACCAAAAGAAAAACAAAGAAAAAAATATCAATTTTTAAATGATCATAAACACATACTAAAATTTTAAAACAAAGTTTTTGAAAAAATATTATCTCAACAGAAGAGAAAATAATAAAAATCAAAAACCAAAACTAAAGACACACATATATAGACATAGACAAAAATATGGACTATTTAGAACTATGAAAATTAAAGGAATTAAGATAAAAAATTAAAAATATAAAGACCAAAACAAATACAAAAATATATTATCAATTTCAATCAAATGAAAAAAATTGAATAAAGTATAACATCTATACATGTAAGGTTTGATATAATAAAACACATGAATACATCCTATTATAACAACAGGAACATTAAATTCTTATCAACTAAAAATATAATTACTATTATTGCTAAAACAATAAAAACTATTAAATTATCCGGATGAAAAAATTGAAAACATTAGGAAATGAGAAAGCAAGAAAAACTAAAATTATTATTTTTAATGTGTTAATAATGATAAAAAATCCATTGAAAGAAAAAAATCAATAACTATATAAAACAAATAAACAAAAACAATTATAAGAAAAAACATTATTTGATGTCAAAATAAATAATTAATAAAAAGAAAAAATCATAAGTGAAAAGAAATCAAAAATTAAATTACCCGGATGAAAAATTGAAAACATTAGAAAAAGAAAGTAAGAAAAAACTAAAATTATTATTTTTATTGTGTTAATAATGGTAAAGCAATTCATTGAATAAAAAAATCAATAACTATAACAAAAATAAACAAAAACAAACAAAATATTTGATGTCGAAATAAATAAATAATAAAAAGAAAAAATCAAAATATAATAAAAAAATATTTGATGTCGAAATAAATAAATAATAAAAAAAGAAAAAAAATCATAAGTGAAATAAAAGAAAAAACAAAATAGATAAATAAAAAGAAAGAAAAAATCATAACATAAAAAAGAAAAAATCATAACATAAAAAAGAAAAAAACAAAAGAAAAAAGATAAAGCGCGCATGGCGAGGGTTCGACCCCGCCTTCCTCCTTAGGAAGGGATGCGCCATCTTCCACTGGACTAAATGTCCATCTTTATATTTGCTTGTGCAAGAATTTATAAGTATAGTATAATATAAGAAAACAAAAGAAAAAAAGAAAGAGGAAAAGCGCCGGGAGGAGTCGAGACCCCTGCCCTCTTAGGAAGGGAGACGTCTTTCTTTCACTGAACTACATGTCCTTCTTTGTTGGTGTTTATGCAAGAATATATATATATATAGTACAATAATTGAACTAACGACTCGAACCAAACCAAAAACTGAGAAGCACTATTACAATTCACAGTTATTCTCCTCACATGCTACAAGAATCGACCTCGACCTCTTTTAGTATATTAGATATATTACGGGTTCACCACGTGAAAGCCTCCTACCACGGAGTGGCTGATAAATTTCTCGCTAATAATAAAGAAGGTTTATTTCAAAACTCTAAACTAGATTGTCAATACCATTCTATTTCGGCAAGAACGTTACATACTATTAAAAATCCTAGATAAAATGATATTATTTTCGTCTCGGTTTTAATTCGGCTTATTCCAAAAATACCGGCTAAATACCGATCGAACATCTCAGATCTTGTTTCGACCTTAAAATCCTTCTTATGTTAATTAACTTGTGGTTGTGTTTCTAATTTTGAGATTATGTTTGTTTGATTTTGTGTTTATATTGTATAGTTTAAAGTTAATTTATCTTAAATTTTAATTATGCTTGTTAAATTAATATTTTAATTTTTTATATATATGATTAATTACATATGAACAGTACAACTCAAACAGTACACAAAAATACTTTTAAACCGAAATATTTTATACCAATAAAAACCGAAACAATGAATCGGAACTGCAGTAACAAATTGCTCAGAACATCCAATATTGCGGAGGGAACAACAACGGATCAATGAAAACGTTGTAGCAAAATATATCTCTATCAATAAAAGTTAAGATCCTTTAGGAAAACACTTGTTAGCCTATGCTCTAATTACTGAACAGCGCGTGTGGTGTTTTTGTTTTTCTTTTCCAGTAATACACCACCTTCTACCATGTTAATGAAAGTGCCAAAACGTCAAAAAATTTGGGTTTATTTTTCATTTTAATTTTGAACCTCATTATTTTATTTTTTCATTTTGTTAAATTTATTTTTATTTCAATTTTGATGCTCTATTCTTAAATTGCTATTTTGTTTTATCCTTCTATGCAATCGAATTTTTATTTTATTTTAGCATTCAATATTTTATTGTTTGGGAAACAAGTTTTGTGATTTTTTAGATTGATGCTTCTATATAATATCCTGGGTCATGCATTTAAAAGTTAACACAAATTGATTTTTTTCTTTTTAGCTTTCAACATTGTTTATATATATAGTTTATCTGATTTTTTTGTTTTTTTGTTATCCAACTTGACTTGTGAATTTTGTGGTTTTACTCGGTTTACATATTTGTTATGCTAATTCAAGTTGAATTCAATTATTTTTTATCCATTTTATATTTAATGAGTTGAGAATTGAACTTTATAGTTTATCCTGTTTGGATCCCCAAGTTATCATAATGATTTTTTAATGTGTTTCAACTTTTACCTTTCCTTTCCCTAATTAAAATAAATCAACTTATCTAATCTACTCAGTTCTATAACCTGAATTGCTATTTTTTCTTTTTTTTAAAAGTGACACATGAACACAAGTTTTTAAGCAGAAAAAAACTCAATCTCGTGTCGTAGCGTGAGTCCACAACTAGTTATTTTTTAAACTAGCAGTACATTTTTTTATAAAAATATTTTTAGAATAACTTATACATTGATCAATTTTTAAAATCTTTTTTATAAAAATCTTTTAGAATAACCTATACATTGATTAATTTTTTAATAAGATTTTAAGATCACATCTCTCGCACCAATCTTATGCATCACGAGAAATTTAACAAATTTACTTATACATTGATCTCCAAATTTAAATCAAAAGGTCAAACAATGAGATATTTGTTTTAAACTACTAGCCTAACCTTTTAGAATCAAATACGGAGTAGGTTTGAATCTCATTATCTTTCATGTAATTTAACTATTGAAAGTGAATATATATCGAGAATAATTAGCTTCATTTAGAGAAGTTGTTAAATGTACCAGCATGTTATGTAATATACTTAGTTTTGTCACCATGCTCCTTTGCGGGGCGATTATTCTTTAGTAAAAAAAAATGAATACACAAGATTTTTCATTGCAATTTTTCTATATAAAAAATATCAACTACAAATAAACTAATATTTGATAAAAAGATAACTATGGAAAAAGACTCCAACCAACTTGCATAACACACGCTAACCTCTTGAGTCTTGACCATTAACACTTGATTAAAATAACCTTGTAGAAAAGAATGTGAAAAAAATAGGAAGAAAAATTCTATAAATAAATAAATATTGAATGATAAAATTAAAAAATATATATAAAAAATCATAATTAACTCACGTTAACCTTTAAAAATATTTTAGAAAATGTTTATAACCCCATAGCAATAAAAGATATATAAAAAATAATTAACTCACGTTAAAAAAGGATGATTTGTTTTTTAAAAAGACAAAAAAAGTCATCCAATTTTAACTTTCAAAACTCATTATTGTGGCCATGAGGTTGATACTAGCTATCTAGAAGGAAAACACAAAAAACAACAAAGCCAAATTTTCAATAAAAATATCAGATTATTATTATTATTTTTAAAAATAAGCCAACAAAAAAATATAATCTTGAGAGAATGGACAATTAAAGCTATAATAATCACGCAATTATTCAATCAATTGTCTCAAATATATATTATTGAAAAACTTCATAAAACACTCATTATATTACGAAACATTCCGATAAATGAAAATAGTCTACCCGATAATATTGCTAGGACAACATTCATAACTCAAATATAGCTCCCATCTATATTATTCGAGCAGCCACTAAATTCAATGAACTGATCACCATAAGTTGAGTCAGGCTGCTCAAAATTGTTCTCCTGTTTATAATAAAAATGTTAGAACAAATTCTAAAAAATGAATTAAGAGATTGTTTCACATCATTTAAGTTTTTCTGTCTTCTGTTTTAGTTTTTAGATTTTTGAAAACAGGAGCAAAAATTATCACTCTTGTTTTTTTTTCTGTTGTTGAGAAAAAGAAAAACCTGCAATTGTTATTATAATTATTGAAAATCACCTCGTTCATAAAAATCGACTGTTTAATTGTTTGCTTTTTTATACTTTTTAAAATATAACAAAAACATAAATGATACCAAAAAGTAATCACTAATTATTTCTTCTTGAAATAGAAACGAAATGCCAATAATTATAAAGAAAATGGAGACATACATGTGGCCAATCCTGAGGACGTTTCAGCCGCTTGGTCAAACTTGTTGTTTCAGACAAATAAACTGGTGGGTGATGAACAAGTGGCCCTGCCTCCCACGTGTCAAATGTGTTGTCAGGAGTCATTTCCCATGGGAGCTGCAACTCCAAATTTTTTGTACATAGGCACGTTAGTGATTTGTATATAAAGAGAGAAGGGAAGTTAAGAGATTGTAGTTTTAACTAGCAGCCCCTATAAATCTTGAGAAAAAAACTGCTTCACGTTTATATATTATTTAAATCTCAAAAATCATAGAATAAATAATATTTATATATCACAATTTGTAAAGATGAAGTTCATAAACAATTAATAAATAATCTTTTAAAAATAAGTTCTATTATTAGTTAAAAAACAAAAACTTACAAGTCTAATATTATACATCATGCTCAAAGAATACTAGCTATACAAATATTAAATAAATTTGTTGTCATTTATTTTGTATTTTGTTTTAATTTTCAGGGTTTTGAAAACATAAATAAACACCTGTCATTCTTCTTTCTTTGTTCAAAATAAGCAAAACCAACAGTCGTTATTTTTTTTTGAAAATCACCTCGTTTAAAAATTGACAATTCAATCGTTCGCTTTTTTATGTGTTTTTTTTTAAAAAATGATCACTAGTTATTTCTTCATGTAAACTTTGTTTAGTAAAAGAAGGGAGGCATACATGTGTCCCCTTGAGAGAAATGTGATTGAGGCAGCCCTGGTGAGTTTTCATTGGCCAGGCCTCCTGATCCTATTGTTGTTCCAGATTGATAAACTGGTGGGAGCTGTGAATGCAAAATTTTTGTACATCAATTACAGATAATGATTTATATATAAAGAGAAAAAGGAAATGAATTAATGTCATGCTCAAAAGTTTTGACATCAGCAGAGGATCCAAATTAATGTGTGCAACAATATATTTATGCTCATGGCGTGGGGAATAAAGAATGTTAGCTCTGGATTATTCTTTTAGGAATTTTGTGCACACTGACCTCACACTCTTATCATAGTTTTTCTTTTCCATTCAATGTTTAAGATATTTGCAAACTACTTTTATATAGCAAGACTAAATCTATGTTTTTAATACAGTTGAAGATGGAAAATTCACTTTGAAACTAACAAAAAATAATAAGAATTTTACTATTTATTTACTTGGTATTTGATTTGAAGTAAGGAATGGAGCTCGATACTTTGATTATAAAATTTGTTTAGTAATGCACTGGACTTTCATAAATCTTTGTTTCAGACCATATATGCTTTGAAAATTTTATTTCAGTCCTTGTATTTGTATGATCACAAATAGTATTTGTTAGTGATTTTTACTTGTATTTTTAAGAAAAATAAAATTTAGTCATTCAATGTATTGTTTCTGCAATCAAGCCCCTTTGTGAGTGCTTTTTAATCATATAATAGTTTATTCTTATTTGATGCTTAAAATGTGTGTTACAGTTTAAAAACTACACAAAAATGGTTTCAAAATCTATATCTATTATATGGGTTAATGCAACACAATTGCAGCCTTGTATGATTAATTTCCAGATATTTTGAAAGAATACACAACCAATATCTATATCTGTAACGAGCATGAAAAAGATGATAACCATTAAGCACAACAAGCCATGTCATAGAAAGAGGAAACTACAGTGAAGAGTTGCACCTGTGTGAAAAGTTTTAATTAGCAAAAGAATTGACCATCTTTTAACCATCTTGTGAGGGCAAAACCCTTTTCTTTATCTATTGATTTATGACTAGTTTCATGCATGCATGTATAAGTTAATATTCTATAAAAACAATTTTAATTCACAAGAGTATATGTTCAACTTGGTAGGAGAGTATACACACACAAAAAAACATAAAAATAAAATCTAAACCCTCTTAAAGGAGAACTAGAGAAGAAATTGCCGAATACAAAACCTTGAAAACTTATTTATCTTATCGAAAAGGCTAACCTATCTCTTGAAGCGTTTAAGTTCATATCCATGTGATCCCCACTACAGGTAGTTCAACATTTAAAAATCATCACTACTGACACTACCATAAGATTAACAATTAACAACAAAAATATTATTGAACAATATGTAATTGGTAATTTCTGATAAAAATAAATACAAAATAGAATAGAGAAAATAAAATTTCTACCAATAATTTTATTGAAAATTTGACACATCAGTATTAATCAAAATGGATATTTTGTTGGTAAACTTAAATGAATTAAATGTTAGAGAATACTATAAATCATATTACGAGGTCAGCCTTACCTAATATCTTAAGTTTTTAAATGAGATGACTCCTTAACAAGATATCGAACATTGTTGACCCAACAATCACGAGTTCGAATCTCATCATCCCCTTTCTATTTGATAAAAAATTAAGAACAAAATAGTGTGAGTTCATGCAAGTTTCAAGCCCAAAAACTTTCACTAAGAGTATGTGTTAGAGAATAATATAAATTATATTTTGAGGTCGGACCTCACCTAATAAGTTAAGCTTTTAGACGAGATGGTTCCTTAACATTAAAACCAGAAAATTACTCCCCCTTTATTCTTCTTATTTCTATCTTTTTCTTGAAAAAACCCTTATCTATTTTCTCATAAATCCTACCACCAACCTAAAAATCCAATCACCCCAAACCAACAACATCGATCTACATTTATCAATAGTGCATCATCCTTGATCTTTGGTTTGATTTATTATGAAACTTTTCTGTACCAAGTAAGTAAACCTATCCTCTTTTTAACCTATTTAGGTTTTAGGCTAATTTACTAAAAAACAATCATAATATTTTTAGTTTACTTGTATATTTAAGTGTTTTACAACTTTTTTCTAGAGAATTTTGTTTTGTTTTAATATATGATGAAAAATTTAATGGGTACCACTTACATTTTATCAAGTTTACTATCAAGTTCGAAATTTGAGGAAATTTAGGAAAACTGATTTTTAGTAAAATTGATAATAATTAAAAGATATTAATTTATCTGCGATTCCATCAATATTGTAATTGCTGATGATTTTTCTTAAAATACTAACAGAATATTCCATAAATATAAAAATTGAAGGGCATCAATGATATATTTTAAGTAATTATCTAATATTAAACACAATGACGTGTATATTAAAAACATTATCTAGTGAATTAGAAGACACAAATAGAAATGAGTATCATAGAAATAGAAGGGCATCCTTACCGTTAAACCTGGGAAACCATTTTCCTGCTGAGAAATTTTGGAAGTCATCTTCTTGATGTCGCGAAGTTGAATGAGATGTTCTATCAACTGAATTCTTTCCGCTTTTAAGACGGCATTGTCTGTCTCCATATTTGCATTTTTTCTTTAAGCTCATTTGTCCTCGCCATGGCTGCTTCTAGCATACACTGCACAGAGAGAGTAATTATATATATATACAGAAATGACACGAAGGAGAATATATAAAAGAATATATACCTTCCTTGTATCACGATGTATTTTGCCACGTATCCTTTTCCTTGCTTGCTTATCATCAGGTAAGCCGGAACTTCCTGTAGGCTGAGCTGATCGGGGAGCGTTTGAAGATTACTACCCAGTACTTCAGAAGCATTGGGTAGGGCCTTTGGAAGCAATGGTGACGAACATTGTACACGTTCATGCATACCTTTGGAATTCAATTTTTGGTTTTTAAATTTTAAGAAGATATGTTTATTTTTCTTACCATCAATGAATGATAATATTATTGACGGAACATGATTCAATTTGTGTATTTTTTTCATTGTATGGTTTTTAATTTATGTTTTCATGAAACTTTTATTTATTCGTTTGAGATTTTATGTTTTTCTCATGAAACTTATCTTTTTCTAAAGGATTTCTTTGAGTTTAAAAATAAAATAAATCATAAATTAATTAAAAATATAAAAAATCTCAATCTTTTTTATATTCTCAAGATAAATAAAAATATTACAATGTAAATCAAAAATAAAAATAATTCTTGGAAATAAATAAATAAATGAGTTATTTTTATAAAGGATCTCATATTTTTATGAGAGGGCATGGATTATATATGTTCATGTTAAACTAATATATATATATATAAAGAAATATACTAAAAATATCAGAAAAATACTATTACCGATGTCATTGTTCATTAAAAGATAAATCACAATGGAATGCTACAATGATTAATTCGTTTAGTTTCTTTTCTGTCTTTTCCCCTCATGATTATATCTTTATAGGCATAAATTAAAGGTCATTTAAAACATATTTACTAAGAAAAGACACGGTTTGAATATAAAATACTACAATAAAAAACACAACAGGAGAGATTTTTTTTCTAAACTTTGAGATAAATATACATTTTAGTCCTTTAACTTTTAAATTATAAACTTTTGATCCCTAAAAGTTCAGAAATTCAAATTTGATCTTAAACTTTATTTTTTATTTTTCTAGTCTTTGATGTGAGACAAAAGAGAGAAAGTGATTGAATTGATTTTGGTGTCAATGAACATTTTTGATGAGGTATATATAATGTTTAGGTTATTAGAGGTTGTAAATATGTTTTACAAGCTGTGAAGGGTTTTTTTCTTTGAAAATGTGGTTGAAAATGGGTTCTTATTGGTCTGATTTATACTAATCAGATTTTTCAATAACAAGAGATCAGTAGAATCTAGGTAGGGAAGATGACATGTCACCTTTGATTTGTTTTCAAAGAATTAAAGGTTTTCCATCGTTTAAAAGAAGAAAAAAGGCTTAAGCGTAGGGATACTCCAAGCTTAATTTTTTTAATTTTTATTCTTATCAATCACAATTAGATTTTTTAAAATTTTTTCTTGTTTATTCTTTTTTTCCTTCTAATTTCATCATTTAATATTTAACTAATTATTCCTTTATCAACATGATTTGTTTTGTTTTGATTTGATTTTTTTTCAATTGCCTAGATAGTTGGTTGGTTATTGATTTTATAAATGTTTATTTTAGATAAAGATAATAATAAAAAATTGTTGAACACAATTGACTACAGGACCCGGTCACAAGTTTGGCTAATTAGTTTTGGGTAGGTAAGAATCGAATTTCATAATTTTATTTATTATACAAATAATTCTTAATTTATTTAATTAAATATATACACAAACTTTTCAAGTTTACTTGGGATTTTTTTCTATTTACAGAAACATTTTATAAAAATCTGCACATGTTTTTAAGAAACAAAAATATTCACCTAGTAGCAAAGCTCGAGTCAAGCAACTTGTCCCATACTATTCATGTTACTTAATTCCTATTAAATTTCAACTGCATGTGGCAATTTTTAATTTTTAATGTAGAATTTATTTCATATAAAATATTTTGAAGAAAAATATTTTCCAGTTTTTCTCTATTTGTTTTGCACAAAATATGCATTCACATGATTGATCAACGTTAAAACATTTAATGATCGTTATATATGTTTAGTTCATTACTTTATTAAAAAATGCTCTAAACTCATAAAATCTCATATATATTTAACAGTATCATTAACAAAAGAGCTAAAAGAGCTTGGGTCGGTACTGTAGCACTAGAGACAAGTGCACTGTGGATCGACTATTTTTCTGATCGTAGTGTCGCGGTTGTTCAGTCTGCCTTTTTTTCCTGCCTATAAACAGTGTAATGACGATTTTAGCCCTGGTAATAGGACAAAATAGTGTTTCGGCTGAGGTGTGAATAACGCTTAGGGACAGGGGTGCGTTCGTAATTGAACGCGTACGGACCGGGCCGCCGCAACCGTTTATTGTTTTTTAATATTTTTGAAATGGCTAAAGACGGTTCTAGCCCTCAATAAGACAAAATAGCTTATTTAAGATCATGGACATAACGGTAACTAACCATTATTATTTATATATTTTTCGAATTTTGTCAGGCGCGTGCAGCGCACGCGGCCGACGGTGTCTACCTTGACGCCCCTTTCAAGTGGAGCGTGCGGTGGTATCCGGTGGCTGGAAATGAGCTACCGGCGTCGAATCCGGTGCGCCGCCTCTTGGTCGTCATCCCAGTGCGGCGCGTTGCGCCGCAAGATGTCCGTGGACGCTGCGGAGGCCGGTTGAACACGCGCGACAACGTTTCTCTCTCTCCCCTGCACGTCAAAGTGCAGGGGAGGCCCTCATGTTTTGACTTTTTGCACATCGATCCCTCCACTTTCAATTTCCTTTCCTGCACCTTTCACTTTTGTTACATTAGTTTGAATTTACTTCGATTTGGTCCCTCCGGTTGAAATTAAATAAATGTCCACCTTGCACTTCGGTCCTTCAACTTTTTAATTTCCGGATTAGGTCTAAATTCGTCATTAAATTTGGTACACAGGTTTGAATTTTTGCAATATTATCCTGGGATTGAAATTGATAATAAATGTGATTTTCATTTCAACCCTTCAACTTTTGATTTATGATTTAAATCCCTGTTTAAATTTTTAATGCTTATCAAATAATTGTTACATTTTTCGTAATAATTTTATTTTCCATTGATTTTTTTTCCTTTGATTTATTTCTTCCACTTTCATTAATAATAATATAATAATAATAATAATATTTTATTTTTTTCTTGCTTACTCTGTTGTTAATGTTTTTGAGTGTTTTTTCTTCCGTTAAAATTTTATAATTTTAATTGTTTTTTCAATAATAGTAATAGTCATTTTATATATATAATATTACTGGGGATAAAAGACAACTCAAGAAAAAAAAATAGACAAATTTACGTAGGTTACCTACAATTTAGAAACCAATATAAGTCGCTTTTGTCTCGATTACACTGTTCCTTTTAAATGGTAGATAAATCATAATTATATGTTTTGATATTTATTACATATTATCGACTAAAAATATATAAAGAGATAAAAAAATGACCTCGGATTTTTTGCAAGAAAAAATTTAATATCAGCATTCTTAAATACATTTAATATAATAATATGAAGAATAAATCTCATAAAATAAAATAAAATAAAAATTGGCTTCGAATTTTGATTTTGTGCTCTTTTGTTGAAGTGTATTTCTGAAGAAAAAAATTGGATTTTTAATATTTAAGATCTAATATTACCCGGAAAAAAATACAACTCAAAAAAACAAAAGGTAAACAAATTTGCCTATATTATATAAAATTAAAAAATATATTAGGCACTTTCTGTTTCGACTACACTGTTCTTTTTAGACAGCAAATAAATAATTATAGCACGCAAAAAATATATATTCCTTTTTTGAAAAATATTGCAATGTTTTCATTTATAATGTGTTAGATCTAATATTACTAGGGAAAAAAGATAACTCATATTGTTTTTTTTTAACAAATTTACCTAAGATTTTCTACGATTCAAAAATATAAAAATCACTTCCTATTTCGATCACACTATATAATATGTGAGACTAAGTATATGTGTTTAATATTTATTTAATATTATCGCCTAAAAATATGTAAAGAGAAAAAAAATGACCTACAATTTCTTGAAAAACTAATTAATATCGGCATTCTGAAAGATATTTAATATAATAATATGATGAATAAATCTTATAAAAAAAACTTTGGCTTTGAATTTAAATTTATATTTTAGACCCTTTGTTTGTTTCTTTTAAGAAACGGTGACCTTTTTTACTGTTCAACTCAGTAATTCTTTTTTAATCGGGTTTCTTTTGTTGTTTTGTTTTTTTAACCAGAGTATCCGTGACAACAAATTTATCATAAATCATTTAACCTTCTTAGCAAATTTTCTAATAAATTTTATTAAAAGGTTTTTACAAATAACAATATTCAATCACATTTTGGTTGAAAAAAAACTATTTATGTCATATTTTATGAATTACAATTATACTAATTAAATATTAAAATAAAAAAATACAATATTTATAAAATCAATTAATTTTCTACATAGATAAAAATATCCAGCGAAGCGGGCCAATCAGCTCGTAAAATCTATTTCATATAAAATATCTTACACTTTTGCAAAATGTAAATCTGAAGTCCTTAAACACATACCTTATAATGTATCGACTCGTATTCTAAAGTTTGTAAAGTATTAAAACATGCATTAAATGGTTGTTTGCTTAATGTTATTATAGAAATTCATGCCAGCAAAACAATATAATAAATATACTTTTTGTAGGTGGAACTGAACTTACTGCTTGTGATCGGGGCTTGGTTCATTTCAATAAAAGGCCCATTAAGCCCATCTTGACCCGGTGATGTTTCTCCAGTAAAATTGATCTGCAAAACAATGAAAATATATTTAATTTTTATCTGAATATATAGGTTTTTTAATATTTTTCTAGATATTTTGTTTAATTGTAAATAGAATGATTTGTACACACATGTAATTGAATAAATTAGTTTTTGATAAAAGATCACAAACATTAATAAGATGTTTGATCCTATAAAAAATATAATGTGAAAACAAAGTAAAAAGTAGCACAGAGATCAATTCATAAGAAAGTAAATGTTGAAGGAAGAAACTGATTTTTTTTTATATATAAATAAACCTAAAAAAACTTATGCAAATTTGTAAAACTCGTGATTATGGTCATGAGATCGGGACAATACCATAAAAAGCAAACAAAAAAATAACAAAACAAATTATGAATAAAAGTGTTAAGTGATAAAATTAAAAAAAACTCGAGTCACCTCAAGTCAACCCACTAACCCTGTAATTATAGTCAAATAATTAAGATAACCTAATAAAAAATAAAATAAAATTGAAGATCAATTCTAAACAAATGTTAACAGATGCAATTAAAATATGATTAATTTTATAAAATAATTTAAACAAATAAAGTTAACTCGTGATATATATATAAAACTATAAAAGGCAAATGTCCTTATGACATAATGACAGTAAATCATCGGAAAATGTTAGTGATTGCTAGAACTGTTTGTGTGATATGCTATCAATAATGAAAATGTTGAACTTATTTATTGCAATGACATGCGAGAGATTTTGTGCCATAATTCTCACGGCCATTAGTTTTGAGAAACGAGAATATGTATGTATGCATGCATGTGTGTGTATAATGTGAGATATCAATGATGATGTGTGTTTATATACAACTTTTGATAGGCTTCTAAACTAAAGTTGTATCATTTTAGTTGATATGAGATCAGCTATATATGTACATTGAGTTTTGTCTTTAAAAACACCTCTTAATAAAAGAGAGAGACTGTTGTACCATATAAGCAACTAAGATTGGTATCTCCTACTTGATGTGAAATAAAGATATCATCAGACCTAGGTGAAGGGCACAAATGGTATGATTGTGGTTTTTGCATGCATGTGATATTGTAGAGATTCTGTGAAACTTGCCATTTTCTCCAACTGGCAAAGAATTTTTTATGTTCCTCATCTACCAAGGCCTTCTTCTGATCTCTTAGGCGTTTTAACCTGCCATTTTCAAGGTCCAATTCACGAGAATATTTTTCCTGTTTTCCCAGCAATATCATCATCTCGGCCTCCTTTTGCTGCACAATAAATAGAAAAGGAAGTTGATACTAGTCAAGAAGGAAAGAAAAGAAAGAGCGCCAATTAAGGAACAGGAAGAGGTAGGAGTAATAGCTGGTCATTATACCCTCCTTTTCATCTTGGATTTATTATCAGATGCCCTCTTGCTTTCTCTTCTCGGATCAGGTACCGGAGCTGATGGACTGGGTGTTGTATGATTCACTGATGAGATCTCCCCTGCGATGGTACTACCTGCGTGCAGTTTGAGGATTAAACTTATAAGTGAGACCTCATAATATGATTTATATTATTCTCTAACACACCTCGAGTGAAAGCTCCTTGGACTTGAAACTTGCACAGACTTATAATACCTTGTGCTTAATTTTTATTAAATATAATAGGGTGGTGAGATTCAAATTCGTGACCGCTGGGTCAACAAGGTTCTGATACCATGTCAAGGAACTATCTCACCTAAAAACTTAAACTTATAGATGAGACCCCATAATATGATTTATATTATTCTCTAACAGTTTCAAATTAAGTTTTTAGCTCCGTTTAAACTCATAAGAAGAAAACGTTAGTGAACTTGCGTTAAGGAATAAGGATGCCAATGAGAGCTTCAAGCAGGTGCTGTATATATGTTTAGTAAGAATTCCAGTAACCATCCTTCATTTGCTTTTATATGTTTCTTTTATTCTCTCCCTCTGCACACGATTTTAGTTTTTCCCGCCTAAATTCTGTATAGAAACCTCTCAGAAGTCAGAACACTGTACTCTCCTATCTTAATTAATAATACGTGCTTTCAATAAACCAGTAGGTTCATTTTTGAGTATTCATTCCAAAAATTCTATTTTCTTTAAATATTTTATAAATGAACCATCCAAACATGAAAATTCAACTAAGTTCGGAGGTTTGGATGCGATGAGAAGTTCGGACAAATCTAGCAAACACACATACTCGTGCGGTTGGTCGAGTCCTGGATCTGGAATGTCGACGGTTCCTCTTAAACTAGGAAAGCCGAAAGCAAAGGGAATTGTTCGGTGCTAGAGAATCAAATGAAGCAGAAGTATTTGCAATCAAGAAAGCAGTCACAATCACTGCTTCCTCTGCTTTGGTAATAGGTTATGGAGTCGGATTCAAAGAAAAGGAACAGGAGACCGCGTGGTATAGATGGGGTTGATGTTAAAACTGAGAAATGATGAACATGTATAATCTATTACAGCCACACCTTTCTCTTAGGTCAAAATCGAACCTGCAGATCAATGTTGATCTATAGATATAAACACACGTACCTTCGAGTTCTTGGTCAGATGGATCCACCTCCTTCCTATTGGCTTCCATAGCTTGCTAGAATGGGAAATTAAGCAGAAGACGACCTCAATCAGAAAGGCTAACCAATATTCAGAGAAAGAAAGGAGATGTGAATTTCATAAAGAGAGTAACAGAGTTTAAATAAAGATGAAGGCTGCGAGGAGCTTTGCTCGATATCGACTAGCCTAAGGGCTCAATCATCTTGGAGAGTTTGCTCGATATCGACTAGCCTAAGGTGAGCATGGACCAAAGAGTAAAATTGAATTCACTAAAAGAATCATGGACTTTTCTATGGGTATATAAGGGCCCATACCCACATAAAAGGCCCGTATGAGGGTCTGGTCTCGATTGGAATCTCCCAACCTTTTGTGGAAGCCTTTTCATTTTTGAAAAGGAAATGAATTGTTTACTATTCAATTCTAGCCACGTGATAGGCTTGAAGGATAATGCTGAGCAGTTCAGAACCATGATCCCGTTTGGTTACATTCAAAAACTAAGATAAAACAATATTGTTTTGTCTCGATTTTAATTACGGTCTGTTCTAAAAATTCAGTTAAATTCTACTTGGAACGTCTCGGTTCCATTCCGGGTTCAAAATCTATTTTTTTTTTAAAAAAAAATTTATTTTTGATATCTATACATCAAAATAATTTAAAAACACTAAAATATTTTAAATAAAAAGGAATTCAATTTTTAATTATAATTATTAAATTAATATTTTTTTCTATATATATATATATACATATAAAATTAATTATATATGAACAGTACGACATCGAAGCAGGCACGTTAACGCTCCGAAACTAGAACATTCCATTCTAATTGAAAAACAGAATAACGACTAGAACGGTATTAACAACTATCTTAATAATATAAATCTCAGACAAGTTAGCGAAAGAACGAAACAGCTAAACATCAGATCAAAGTAGTTCCTGATGAGCCAAGTTTTCAACGCAGACTTGCACGTACCTTAATTATCATGCTCCAGTGTTGTCCGAACCTTATCCCTCTTCTTGCAGCTTGTCAATCTATCAATCATAGATGCAACTCCGCCGCTGAAACCTCGAAGGTGCAAGGTTTGAATCACGCCTCGATTATGCATTTTAAAGTGGTATAAATTAAACCCCAGTATCTCTGCTGCCGTCCCTTTTTTCCTGCCTTAACCTGTATGGCAATTTTAAATCAAGGAAAGGACAAGTCAAAGTTAAAATCAAGAGCATATCACTTGCATATTCTTTTCAAGGCTAGCTAAAATTGATCTGGCCTACCAAAATTAGTATTCACCATGGGCACCAGCAGAAACCTGGATATTTTCTCGTAAGAAAAGAAGACAGAAACCTGAATACCTGAGTTTGTGATACAATTGACCAGGTCGTCGACACAGAAACCAGTATCAGTTAGTTTGGCTGATAGGAAACCACTTGGTTATACCTTAATTATCATACTCTCTTCTTCTACAGAGGCCAGTTTGCTTTCACCAAAAATATAAGCAGCAAGCTTCTTGTGCTGGTTTGGTGATATTTGTTGCTCCGAGGAACCATTCGTTCATATAAACCAGTATGAATTATTAACCAAGACAAAGAAGACTTTTTGAGAGAAAAACGACGAAGACTTGAAGAAATGTCACATGCATATTACGGGCCCACCACGTGAAATCGACGAAGAAGTTGTAGCAAAATATATAATTATCAATAAAAGTTCAAATCTTTCAGCAGCGCGTGTTATTTTTCGGCAGCCACACACCATCTTCTGTGATGTTAAGGATGTGCCAAAAATCAGATAAAATAATGGCTAAATTTCACATAAAAAATAAAAATAAGAGATGAAACTGAAACAAAATTTAATTAGTGGAAGGATTTGAAATTATTAAGGGTTTAATTTTGATATAAAAATAAAATAAAGTCCAAGATAAAAATCAGTTAATTTTTTATAAATAGAATAAATATCAATTAAAAGAATGATAATTAAATTGTATATGTAATATAAATGGTAAAACGCTCTCTTTCCCTTTTTATATTTTATATTTATAAAAGACAAATTACTCTAAATAAACTTGATTATAACAAATAAATCAAAATAAAAGGCAAAAAACCCCCTTGAAAACAAGCTTTATATCTATTTCTTCCAAGGGCACATTAATAATTTAGAAATGCTTAGAAAATAAAATTAAAATATCTAAAATGCCCTTGTATTCAAGTTAATGTTTTTTCTTTTCTTATAAGACGAATTAAATCATTTAATTATTCACAATAAAAGTATAAAGTCAGGTTTATCGTGATCAATCAGCCAATGACTAACATGTTACTATGGATAAACTAAATTACCCCTTTATAGCTAGGTTAATTTATGCTTTTGCACGACCAAAACAGGAAAAGTACTATTGATTACCCCAGTACTCCCCTCCCAATTTGATTTTGTTTCGAGATTCTTGAATGGAAAACTAAACTTTTAACCCCTCCCAATTTGATTTTGTTTCGAGATTCTTAATGGAAAACTAAGCTTTTAAAACCATATTAACTTTTAAGTCTATGTACCTTGCAAGCTTGTTACGCTCACCGGAACATAAGAAGACGTAATTATATTTTTAATAGGCTAAACTCATCCTTAATAAAATTAATTTGATCAATTTAAAATATAATTAAGTCCTTGTACTTAATTAAAATTTTTAATTAGATCCTAAATTAATTCTTAAATATAATTATACTTTAAATCGGCCGACGATTAAATCAAATTGATCCATAAAAATATAATTATATCTTTAGACTTAATTTTTACACAAATTTATCCGGTAATACATTGTTTTAGCCTTGATTATGCACTTCCTTCATTTACGGATACAAAAAGGTATGATTGTGCTCTTGAAAACATAAAAAAATTCACCTTGATTTTTCTATTGACATCAACTTTTTTATTTTATTTTGTAATGAACCAAAATTAGGTTATGATACACAATATCAAACATCCCGTGACACCAGCGTGTGGCTAACGGAATAATGACGAGCAAATCAATAAATAGCTAAAAGGTTTCGTGCTATATAATTAGCAATTCATTTGTATCAACGATACGAAAGACAATTTTAATTTCAAAACTTCAATTTAATTACACATAACTTAGAATCAGAATACTTTCAAAATCAAAATAGAGAAGATAAAACAAACATGAAAAGCCATGATAGTATCTCCCAAAATCTTCAAGAAAATTAAACTAGATAAAAACAACGCCAGCACACAATCTTCCAGTCTCCCTGCTTTCCCTCTCCTCGTCATCCAGTCACTTGCTATCTCCATGCATATTCCTGATTTGTGAATAATAAGAGAAGTAGAAGAGTTAACTCAGCACAGTTGCAATCCTGCAGGATTCATTTCAAAATATTATGAGAGATATACAGCCAAAAGCACACGATCATTTCCTTTCCTTCCATGCTATAACTAGCTCATAAAATACAATCACTATTAATACTTCTGACCATCCTAATTTGTGTCTCATCTCTGTGGACAATTTGTTAAGCACAACAAGTCAGAATATTGAGAGAGGAAACAATAAAAAAAGAGTCACACATGCGAGTTGAATGGCGTGCTTCCCTTATCAGAATTTTGCAGCTTCAATTTTTTACGGGCAGAATAAATTATTAGATTGATTGTGAATCAGGGTAACAGGAGAAGTAAAGCGTTACCATCAAGTTAGAAATTTGAGGAAATCTAGGAAAACTAATTTTTTGTAAAATTGATAATAATTAGAAGATATTAATTTATCTACGATTCCATCAATATTGTAATTGCTGATGATTTTTCTTAAAATACTAACAAAATATTCCATAAAAATTAAAATTAAAGGGCGTCAATGATATATTTAATTAATTATCTAATATTAAACACAATGACAAGTATTTTAAAAACATTATCTAGTAAATTAGAAGATACAAATAGAAAAGAAAAGAGCATCGTAGAAATAGAAGGGCATCCTTACCGTTAAACCTAGGAAACTATTGTCCTACTGAGAAAAATTGGAATTCAACATCTTGCTGGTGTCGCGAAGTTGACCGAGCTGTTTTCGCAATTGACTAGTGAAATGCCATGGACCGGAACAAATAATTTTTATCATTATTAAAATTAAAATATAATATTTAAACATGTAAAATTTGATATAATAAAAAAATCAATATACTCTATCATAACAACAGTAACATTGAAGTCTTAACTTCTAAAATTATCGTCACTATTACTGTCAAAACAATAAACATTATTAAACAAACATGAGAAAAAAATTAATTAAAAAACATGTAAGAAAAAAAACTAAAATTCTTATTATTATTAATATTAATATTAATATCATTATTGCTTTGATAACATGAAAAAACAAAATTAAATGAAAGGATGAAAAGAAGCCTAAAAACATCAACAAAAAAGCAAATAAAATAATAAAATAAATGATAAATACAATAAAAATTATTGATTGAAAAAAAATATACCTGGGAAGAAAAAATCGTGGTGCGCGTAAACTGACCCGGACACCTTGGTTAAGAAAAAAAATATAAGTGGCAAAACAAAATATGAAAAAAAATGTAAAAAAATGGATCCAGAGATTAGTCATGGTGCACGTAAGTTGGCCGGACACCTCGGATATTAATTTTTTTGTAAAAAACAACAACCAGTTATTTTTTTTTAAAAACCATTTATTTAAAAAAATGGATCCGGAGTTGCAGTGGAGAGGAAGGTTTGGCGGTTGGAGGCTCGTCGGCCACGGAGAAGACAAAAAGGAGGAGTCGAAGATCGCAGTGAGGTGAACGATGGTTGGAGAATAAAAGGAGTGACCGTGGGGGCTGTTTAATTCGGCTGAGCTGGGGTGAAGGTTCATCGGAGAGGGTCGAGTTGGGGCGAAGGTTCATCGGAGAGAGTCGGTCCGATCGGAGAAGAGATCTGAGCGGCAGAGAGAAGAAAGGCCGAGGAGAGTGATCGGAGAGAGGAGAAAAGTCAAAGGTGAGGAGAAAAAAATTGGGGGCTGCAGCGCCTGAGCGTGTCCGGCACTGCAACCCTTAGGGTTTTGTTCTGTTTAGCTTTTTATTTTCTTTTTCGTGGCCACCATAACATAAAATATTTGATAGTGCTTGCTTTTGACAATTGGGGTGTTGAATTATTGCTTTCCGTGTCTTTTTATTTTGGTCCCTGCTTTTTATTTTCTGCAATTTGACCCTCAATTAAGCATTAAATTCTCAATTGTCTTCAATTTGGCCCCTAATTTTGCACAATTAACTTGGAAAAATTCAATTGGGTCTCTAAAAATTCCAATCTTCTGAATTGAACCCAAATTAAATTCAAGAATTTGACCTTTTGTCAATTAAGCCCATAATAAAATTAATTTGATCAATTTAAAGCATAATTAAGCCCTTGCACTTAATTAAATTCTTTAATTGGACCCTAAATTAATTCTCAACCATAATAATATTTTGAATTAGCCCATGATTAAATCAACTTGACTTATAAAAAATATAATTATGATTTTTGACTTAATGTTTAGCTTGAATTTGTATATATTCCTCATTTTTTGGCGCAACAGTGATATGATTTAGCTCAGAAAATATTCAAATTTTTCACCACAATTTTTCTAACAACCCCGATCTCTTTTGTTTTATTTTTGTTATTTTTTGGTATATTTTGGGGAGTCGCCCAAAAATTGGGTGATGACAATCATCATCATCATTATTGATATTATAATCATTATTGTCATGAAAGAATAAATGAATAAAAGATTAAAAAATTGTAAAAACTATATATAAAAAAAGATCAAACAAAAAATACAATAAAAACTAAAAATTATCATCTATTATCACTATCAACACAATTAAACTATTATATTGTTCCAAGGGAAAAATCCTAAAAATATTAACAAAAGATTAAGCTAAAAACAATTAAATTAATAATAATAATAATAATATCATTTATTTATTTTATTTTTGTGTAAATAATGACAGGGAAAAATAGAAGGAAAAAAGATCCTAAAAACTTCAACAAAAGATCAAACAAAAGAATAAAATAGAAACAAAAATTATCATTGCCAAAACAATAAAAATTATTAAATTATCCCTAGGAAAAAATTCTCAAAAATATTAACAAAATATTAAGAAAGAAAAAATAAATTATTATTATTATTATTATTATTTATTTTATTTTTGTGTTAATAATGAAAGGGAAATGGAAGTAAAAATCCTAAAAATTCAATAAAATAATAAAATAAAAATAAAAATTATCACTGCTATCATTGCCAAAACAATAAAAATATTAAATTTTCATGAGGAAGAAAAAACAAAAAATATTAACAAATAAGTAAGCAAGAAAAAAATTAAATTATTATTATTGTGTTAATAATTAAAGAAATAAAATAAATGAAAGACTAAAAACCATAAAAACTTTAAAAAATCTAAATCATAAAAGAAATCAAGGGATTAAAAAAATAAAAGTTTAAGACCGAATGGAAAATCAAATATAAAGGGATTAAAATCCAAATTTAAAAGTATAATGACCGAAATGAAAATCAAATTTATTATCAATTTCAATCAAAGAACAAAATTGAATAAATTGAAACTGTTGTACCAAAAAATAATAAAGTATAAGGACCGAAATGAAACTCAAATTTATTATCAATTTCAATCAAAGGACAAAATTGCAAAAATTGAACTGTTGTACCACAATTATTGATTTATTTAAACCCAATCCATAAATTAAAAGATGGAGGATCAAAGTGAAAATTAAACATTCAATTGATTTCAATCGAAGGACCCAATCGAACTAAATCAAAACTTATATAACAAAAATCAGGAATATAAACAAAATTAAAAGTACAGGGATCAAAGTGAAAAAGCATAAAAACCAGGAGACTCTCCTTCACTTTAACGTGCAAGAGAGAGAGAAGCGGTTGTTGTGGCTTTTGTCGCACCCCAAAAATGGTTAGAGAGTGGCGTCGTGACAACTTATCTCTGTGAGCGAGGAGATTAAATGTCGGGGGGAATATCTATTTTCGTAAAAAGGGAGTCGCCACCTAGTATTATGGTTACTAGGAAACCTAAAACTAGTCTTTCAGAGATTCTAGGTTAAAGGACTGGTTGCGTAAAGGGAAGGTTTTAACACCCCTAGTATGCCTTACCTAAGGGAAGCTGATTGGTGTTTTTGTTTGTCTTATGATTGCTAAGATATTGATATGTGTGTGTGTGTGTGTGTATTTAAATGTTGATGATATATTACCCTTTTAGGATTTATCCATCCAAACACCGATAGTGAACAATAGCATATTATTCCTGCCGAATATTTTGGATAGAATTATCTATCCAAACACCGAACCATGAATGATAGCATATTATTCCATCTGAATATTTTGAATAGAATTTGTTTATCCAAACACCGAACCATGGATAATATGAATCACCGAAAAAGTTTGTTATATTTTTTGAATATTGGCCAATACCCTTTGAATTTTACAAACTTGTTGTAAAATCTCAAAATGCAAGAAATGATATTTTCCTTTGCAAAATCCATGCTAAAACTCATTTTCTCTTCAAAAACCAAGATAATATATATTTTTCAAAAAAACAACTTTTAAAATATGTTAGTGTATTGGCCTTATCGCGAGAAAAACAACACATTTTTTAGGGTTTTTATAAAAAACAAAAATATTTTTATATTTTATATTATTATTTTTATATATATTTTTGTTATTTTTATTATTTATATTATTATTTTATTATATTATTATTTTCAGCCCAGCCCACCCTTTGCTAATCTGAGTGCACGACCAACTGGTTTCGAGCAAGGTGACAGATCCAACCTTTATTAGCGAGTCGGGTCGTGGCCCAAACGGTCTCGGGGTTGGTCAGTGGCTCGACCCGATTAGCTACGATGAATCGGGATTTTTGCAGGGACGAAGAATACAAAAAGTTAAACGAGGATTTTTCAAGTATAACGAATGGGAATTTTGTTAATACCTTATTGTAGAGGACGTTGAGGTGGTTCTTCCCGTCGTGGTGGTATCTGAAATGGTCGCTTGTGCTCACCGAAAAATGGACTAGAAGTCGCTCGGGCTGTACATCTGTGAGCTTCGGGATTGTCACTTTCTCTTAATGGAGATGATGGATGAGTTTACGTAGTTGAGGGATGCCTGTGGTGATCGCCGCACGTCGCCGCGCGGCGTCCCCGGGAGGGATCACGGCTCTCGCATGTGGATTTTGAGGAGTCGCCACCTTGCTGTTGAGGGTCGCTAGGATCACCCGATTTGCACTGGTCTACTCAGAGATTCGAGGGCAAGGGACTGATTGCGTAAAGGGAAGGTATTAGCACCCCTTCTACGCCTTACCTGAGGTAAGCTGCATTGTTTACCTTGATGTGATTTTGAAAATTTCAAATATATCGTGTTTATTCACAAAAAAATCGATCACAGCTGAATTGTATTGATTATTATCACCACCGCTGAAAATTTTGGATACTAACCTCTTAGATTTTATTTATCCAAACATCGGAAAGTAAATAATAGTATATTATTCCCGTCGAATATTTTGGATATCGATTTGTTTATCCAAACACCGACCAGTTAATAATAGCATATTGTTTCCCGAATATTTTGGATTTTTTTTTTAATCCTCAAGATTGATTTATCCGAATACTGAACAAACATAAAATTCAGTGAACACCAACACAACACACATTCTCTTTTTTATTATATTTTTACAAATGAAATAGATATCACACATATTGTATTTTTTTTTCATTACATTTCACAAATAACAGTTAAAATACAATAAATTCAAATAAAAGCATAAACATAAGGAAAATTACAAAGAGAAAACCCGTAATGATCTTTGGATCGATGTCGTCGACGGAGAGGGCGATGGTGGCGCTGTCGCTCACGCGCGCCACCACCATCGGCGGATCAGCTTCCTCCCCTCTTTCTCTCGCCGGCGACGGTTCCCACGGGACCTGCAAGAAACAGAAAACACACAAGCAAACACAATCAAGGCCAGATGGGTCGTTCTCCTCCAGATCGGAGATCTGCTTCTCCGATCTGTTCTCGCAGATGGGTCGTTCTCCCTCAGATCAGAGATCAGTCTTCTCGGCCGTTGCTTCTTCCTCTTCTTCCTCGTGGAAACAGTGTGGGCAGCTGGAGGTCCAGCGGAGCATCGGCGGCGCGTAAGAAGATGAAAACAGGGGGGTTGTGGACCAGCCCTTTCCCTTCCTTTCTCTCTCGCCAGAGATGACCTCCCGGCGACCTGCAAAAACACAAACAAAGCATACAAGCAGCAACACAAGGATCAAGATTCAAATTTTTTGTAGATCTGTTCGTAGCTCCTTCAGATCCCGGACCTTCTCCTTCTTCTGCTTCGGCTGTAAACGGCGAGGGTGTTCCCAATGCCCTGCAAACAAAATGAAATCCAGACACAAAACACACAAAAATCAAATACAGTCTGTTTTCTTCTGCAAATCCCAGATCTGTCTTTCTCGGGTTCTTCTTCCCGAAGTGGTGGCTGGACTGGCAGCTGAGCTGCTGAGGAGAAGAGATGAAGGCTGGGGTCGTGGGGGACGGCCGACGAAGATGGAGAGGAAGGCTGGCCGCGTGGTCGTGGGGACGGCCGACGAAGATGGAGAGGAAGGCTGGCCGCGTGGTCGTGGGTCTGTGTGGGCTGGTCAGCCATGGGAGAAAAAAAAAATCAAAACGGGAAGGGGCTTATGGCTGGCCGGAGAGAGAGGTAGAGAGGGAGCTTGCTCGGGAGGAGGCTGGCCGGAGAGGCTTAAGGCCATGGGAGAAAAAAAATCAAAACGGGAAGGGGCTTATGGCTGGCCGGAGAGAGAGGTAGAGAGGGAGCTTGCTCGGGAGGAGGCTGGCCGGAGAGGCTTAAGGCCATGGGAAAAAAAAGAAAATGAGCAGGGGGCTGCAGCTGCCCTAAAGGGCTGGCGGCTGCAGCCCCATGGAGGAGAAGAAGATGGGTTTTCTAGGGTTAGTTTTTTTTCTTTTCCTCTAATTTTGGGTCAATTTCTGGGGTAATTGTTTGATTTCGGTCCCCTTTGTTTATGGCATTTTTCCTCTATTTATAGAGGAAATTTGCTCATATTTTGCACTTTAATCGAGGATTCTGAATATTTGCAATTTAATCCCTAATTTCGTGCAATTGGATTGGAAAAATGTAATTTTGTCCTCGAAAACTTCAAATTTCTCAATTGAACCCAAATTAAACTCAAGCATTTTATTCTTTGTCAATTAAGCCCTTAATTAATTTGACAAGATCAATTTAAAGTATAATTAAGTCCTTGCACTTAATTAAATCCTTCAATTGGACCCTAAATTAATTCTCAAATATAATTACATTTTTAAATTGGTTGACGATAAAATCAAATCAACCCGTAAAAAATATAATTATATTGCTTGACTTAATTTTTACACAGATTTATCAAATGTTATATTGTTTTTCCTTAAATTTGTATTTTTCTCTATTTTTTGGGACAAAAGAGATACAATTAGACTCTCGAAAACAACAAAAATTTGCACATTGATTTTTCTAACCCCGACCTCTTGTATTTTATTTTTGTTATTTTTGGTATATTTTGGGGAGTCACCCAAAAATTGGGTGATGACAGTTGCCCCCCTCTTTACAATGCTTACGACTAAAGTTTTGGAAAAGACTTTAAATAGTAAGCGTTGTAAAGAAAAAAAAGAAAGGTGGATGTATCAGACCAAGAAATAGTTGATCCATCCAAAAATGAGAATGAGGGCTATAAAGCGCCCTCAGAAAAGAATGGTAAAATAGGGCTCGAAAACGCACTATCAAAGAATTTGGGACCTAAGAAGGACACTCAAAAGAATGGAAGATTGTGATGTTTGTGAATGATACAGGAAAATGGTCTCATTGTTATGGGTGACCTACCCAGGTGAAAATGGTGAAAGTGGTCTCATTGTTATGGGTGACTTACCCAGGTGAAAATGGTGACGGTGGTCTCATTGTTATGGGTGACCTACCCAGGTGAAAATGGTGAATGCGGTCTCATTGTTATGGGTGTCCTACCAGGTGAAAATTGTGATGGTGGTCTCATTGTTATGGGTGACCTACCAGGTGAAAATGGTGAACGTGGTCTCATTGTTATGGGTGACCTACCAGGTGAAAATGGTGAATGTGGTCTCATTGTTATGGGTGACCTACCAGGTGAAAATGGTGATGGTGGTCTCATTGTTATGGGTGACCTACCCAGGTGAAAATGGTGAAAGTGGTCTCATTGTTATGGGTGACCTACCCAGGTGAAAATGGTGACGGTCTCATTGTTATGGGTGACCTACCCAGGTGAAAATTGTGATGGTGGTCTCATTGTTATGGGTGACCTACCCAGGTGAAAATTGTGTTGGTGGTCTCATTGTTATGGGTGACCTACCCAGGTGAAAATGGTGAATGCGGTCTCATTGTTATGGGTGACCTACCCAGGTGAAAAATGTGGTCTCATTGTTATGGGTGACCTACCCAGGTGAAAAATGGTGAAGGTGGTCTCATTGTTATGGGTGACCTACCCAGGTGAAAATGGTGAATGCGGTCTCATTGTTATGGGTGACCTACCCAGGTGAAAAATGTGGTCTCATTGTTATGGGTGACCTACCCAGGTGAAAAATGGTGAAGGTGGTCTCATTGTTATGGGTGACCTACCCAGGTGACAAATGGTGGAGGTATGAAAACGCCTCGAAGATGGGGGGAAATAGGGCATGAAAGCGCACTATTTTGATTGATGGTCGAGGGTATGAAAACGCACTCGAAGATTGGGGGGAAAATAGGGCATAAAAGCACACTATTTTGATTGATGGTCGAGGGAATGAAAACGCACTCGAAGATGGGGGGAAAAGGGCATGAAAGCGCACTATTTTGATTGATGGTCGAGGTATGAAAACGCCTCAAAGATGGGGAAATAGGGCATGAAAGCGCACTATTTTGATTGATGGTCGAGGTATAAAACGCACTTTCGAAGATGGGGAAATAGGGCATGAAAGCGCACTATTTTGATTGATGGTCGAGGTATGAAACGCCTCGAAGATGGGGGGGAATAGGGCATGAAAGCGCACTATTTGGATCGATGGTCGAGGGTATGAAAACGCCTCGAAGATGGAGGAAAATAGGGCATGAAAGCGCACTATTTGGATCGATGGTCGAGGGTATGAAAACGCCTCGAAGATGGAGGAAAATAGGGCATGAAAGCGCACTATTTTGATGGATGGTCGAGGGTATGAAAACGCCTCGAAGGTGGGGGGAGATAGGGCATGAAAGCGCACTATTTTGATTGATGGTCGAAGGTATGAAAACGCCTCGAAGATGGGGGGAATAGGGCATGAAAGCGCACTATTTTGATGGATGGTCGAGGTATGAAAACGCCTCGAAGATGGGGAAATAGGGCATGAAAGCGCACTATTTTGATGGATGGTCGAGGTATGAAACGCCTCGAAGATGGGGAAATAGGGCATGAAAGCGCACTATTTTGATCGATGGTCGAGGTATGGGAAACACACTCGAAGATGGGGGAAATAGGGCTTGAAAGCGCACTATTTAATTGATGGGCCGAGGATTTTAAAACTCATCAAATTCTTGAAAGGGATAGGACTTAAAAGTGCACTATCTGAGTTAGTTAATGGCTACAAAGCGCATTCAAATGAGGAAAGAGATAGGGTTGAAAAACGCTCTATCTTCTAAATGAGATTAACCGAGGATTGGAAAACTCATCAAGTTCTTGAAAGGGATAGGACTTAAAAGTGCTCTATCAGAGTTGGTTGATGGCTAGAAAGCACATTCAAATAAGGAAAGAGATAGGGTTGAAAAACGCTCTATCTACTGAATGAAAGGCTCGTAAGTGCACTTAGGGAAGTGAAAATGATGAAGGCTCAAAGACGCACAGAAAAATGATGAGTAAAGGTTTGTGAATTACAATTCCTCCAAAACATTTCTTGGATTCCTAGGGAGATGCAATGCATAATGACACTCAAAATCAAAAAACAAATAAAGTTGGAAAGCTTACTCAAGAAATGAGAGAGGTGAGAGCTTGAAAGCGTGCACACAAAATGATGAATGAAGGTTCGTAAATTACGATCCCTCCAAAATGTTTTTAGATTTTCAATGGGGATGCAATGCATGATGTCACCCAAAATTAGCAAAAAAATAAAGCTGAAAAGCATTCTCAAAAAGGTAAGAGCTTAAAAGCGTGCATACAAAATGAAGGAAGGTTCGTAAATTACGACCCCTCCAAAATATTTTTTAGATTTTCAATGGGGATGCAATGCATGATGATGCATGTATACTTACCTGAGAGATATAGGCCCCCTTTCTTCCTCCAGACTTTCTTTTAGGGATTTGGACCCTGGATTTGATGAGTTCTCGCTTCTGCATACTCAAGCCGTAACTTGTTGATTTTGACCGGTGGAGATGATAGATTTTTCATATCAACATTCCTCCCGAGTTTGATCCAAATTTTTTGAAAAGGAATTATGGAGTCAACTTCATGATTTGACGGCTTCTCGCTTCTGCATACTCAAGCCGCTGCTTGTTGATTTTGACCGCTGGAGATGATATGCCCCCTTGAGTTTGATCCAGATTCTTTGAAAACAACGATGGAGCCAACTTCAATTGCATTTTAGATTGCCCCCTGTTTGGTCATGCCCCAAAAGTGTTTGGCTTCAGGTTTTTGCAGGAAGGGGTTGGTCATTTGCAAAGATGGTGTTTTCATGTGGGATTTTTGGAGTTTCGAAGTTATTTCAAGCACAAAAATCATTTTGATTGCCCTAATTGGCCATGTCACACAAGTGTTTTAGGCTTTGAGTATTTGCAAGGGATGGTTATTTGCAAAAAATATTTTCATGTAAAACTTTATGAATTTGAAAGTCATTCTAGGCACAAAAACCATTTTGATCTTTGTTTAACAAGCTTGTTCTCTAAAGAATTCAAGTGATCTCATTGTCAGGTTTGATGTTGACTTGGACAAGAGTGCGCAACGATATTTGCAAGTCTCGTATGTCAGGAAGGTTTTGATCAGGTCGTGTGAAACGTTTGTAAGGATTGTTTCAAATGGAAAAGCACTGCTTATCGATCCAGATAACTCGTATTTGATCAGAAAGGGCTTTATTAGGCTTGTAACATAGGCTTAGGTTACTTGCTACGAAAAAATAATATTTGTAGGCTCAAAAAGTGTTTAAAGGTTTTTTTTTACTAAGGATCACTTAGTGCTTACTCTTAGAACTTCACGTAGCCCTCATGATTGATTTGCGTAGTGACCTAGCATGCCACCAGTGTTGGCTTGGGCTTTGACCTTGACATGCCCCCCGGTATTTGTTTGGGCTTTTTCATTTGTATTTGGCACTAACGTTGTGCTGACTTGACATGCCCCCCAAATATTTTGTTTGGGTTTTTTCATGGTTTTTTGGCACTAACTTCATACTGACTTGACATGCCCCCCAAATATTTGTTTGGGTTTTTTCATTGGAATTTGGCACTAACGTTGTGCTGACTTGACAAGCCTCCCAAATATTTGTTTGGGTTTTCTATGTTGTCATGTCCCCCAATGTTTGCTTGGTTTTTTTCACTGCTATTTGACATTAATGTTGCGCCGACTTGACATGCCCCCCAAGTATATTTGTTTGGGTTTTTCATTGGCTTTTGGCACTAACATTATGCTGACTTGATAAGCCCCCCAAGTATATTTGTTTAGGCTTTTTCACGACATGCCCCCTAGCATCTTGTTTGGGCTTTCTATGTTGAGTTCTTAGTACTACTAAAATGTTGACTTCATTCGCTATAGTGTACTAAAACCCATTTTATGTTTATGCCCCCGAACTTTCTTCGGGTGTCAACTTGTTATTGAGGACTGTTTTTTTTTTTTTTTTTTTTGCACTTGCCCCCCAGTGTAGGGTGTGATCCTTGTCAGGGTTAATTATCAAGAAGATAAAATTATAAGGCTCAAATAGGGACGACAAAGGATATTTGAGACTTTGTGACGACAAATCAAAGATGGCCTTTCGTCATTTCAAAAACATGTCATCTGAATCAATAAGCCTTGCTTTTCCATGCGAAACAAGTTTTTTTTTATTTTTCTGTATTTTTTGAATTATTTGTTTGGCTAAGAGATTAGCTTTATTATGTGGGTGTTGGTGGTATGAGATCACCTTTAAATGAAATCCGTTGAATTCCCAGAACACATTTGTTAAACAAAAATCAAATTGGCATTCATTTTCGTACTAGACTTTGATTTGCCAAAAATCTCTATGAAATCATGGGATCATGTATGCTTGGATGAAAAGATATATGGAGTGCTTGTGTTATTTAGACAAAAAACAAGGACACTTCATAAACACAAGAAAATACATAATCTTTGAAAGTGAATGTTTGGTTAACAACAAAAAGGTATTTGTGGTGTTTGCATTCAAAATTGCCAACAAGTCAAAACAAGTTGAAACCGAGACATGACATGTGGGCATGACCAAACAAAGCAATAATGGAAGCTTTTTTTTTTGTGCATCTGGTGCATTTATTTCTCAAATACTCTTGTAGAGATCATCTCAGTGCTTGCTTGAGTACGTCGTTGGGTCATCCTAGCTTTCAGACAAACTAGATTTCTCGGAAGGAAATGGCGATGAGCATTTTTCTTTGTCCATAGTTCTTTCATAGGTTTGAGCGTTAATGGACAGCTGCTCTTTAGGGACCTATATTTTTGCCTGCCGATGATATGTTATGCAATGATAAATGTATGTGAATGCAAATGTATGTACATACATAACAAGTGAATAATCAGGGACGGTGTACCCAAAAACAAGTTTTAAGCCATTACATGAGGGTTAAGCTCTATCTGGTCTCAAAGGGTCTATGAACTGCCCAGTGACCACCTCACGTGAAGGTGGTGTGGGGGTTTACAAGAAATGGTTGGGGCACAGTGTGACCGCCATTATCAAGTAAACACTCAATTCATAGTTGGATGTTTCACGAATCTGAACCCGATCGAAAGTCATGGGGCGGACCGCTAATCCCCACCTAACTTAAAATTGGGTTTACATCTGAAATTCAAATGCATGATGACATTAATTTAAATTTAATGTTATGCATAAATTGAAAATAAAATGCATGCTAAAGCGAGTATTAATGCATGTTAACGACTTGCTAAAAATGTATGAACATTTATACATATGCATGAGATAGAAATGCAAAAGACTTGCTAAAAATGCATGAACATATATACATATGCACGAATTAGAAATGCAAAAGTCTTGCTAAAAATAAACACACAAAATTCAAACAAATTGAATCAAATAAATCACATCAAAATATCCAAAGCTTAGTCCAATATTTTTTTCAGAAAAATACCGTCCCCAGCGGAGTCGCCATTCTGTCGCACGTCGCCGCGCGGCGTCCCGGGAGGGATCCCGGCTCTCGCATGTGAATTTTGAGGAGTCGCCACCTTGCTGTTGAGGGTCGCTAGGATCACCCGATTTGCACTGGTCTACTCAGAGATTCGAGGGCAAGGGACTGATTGCGTAAAGGGAAGGTATTAGCACCCCTTCTACGCCTTACCTGAGGTAAGCTGCATTGTTTACCTTGATGTGATTTTGAAAATTTCAAATATATCGTGTTTATTCACAAAAAAATCGATCACAGCTGAATTGTATTGATTATTATCACCACCGCTGAAAATTTTGGATACTAACCTCTTAGATTTTATTTATCCAAACATCGGAAAGTAAATAATAGTATATTATTCCCGTCGAATATTTTGGATATCGATTTGTTTATCCAAACACCGACCAGTTAATAATAGCATATTGTTTCCCGAATATTTTGGATTTTTTTAATCCTCAAGATTGATTTATCCGAATACTGAACAAACATAAAATTCAGTGAACACCAACACAACACACATTCTTTTTTTTATTATATTTTTACAAATGAAATAGATATCACACATATTATATTTTTTTTCATTACATTTCACAAATAACAGTTAAAATACAATAAATTCAAATAAAAGCATAAACATAAAGAAAATTACAAAGAGAAAACCCCGTAACAGTGCTGGATCAGTGTCGTCAGCGGAGAGGGCAGTGGTGGCGCGTCTGCTCACGCGCCACCACCACTGGCGGCGCGTGGTTCCACGCGCCGCTGGTGAACAGTGACACGGGCAGATCAGCTTCCTCCCCTCTTTCTCTCGCCGGCGACGGTTCCCACGGGACCTGCAAGAAACAGAAAACACACAAGCAAACACAATCAAGGCCAGATGGGTCGTTCTCCTCCCGATCGGAGATCTGCTTCTCCGATCTGTTCTCGCAGATGGGTCGTTCTCCCTCAGATCGGAGATCTGTCTTCTCGGCCGTTGCTTCTTCTTCTTCTTCCTCGCGGAAACAGTGTGGGCAGCTGGAGGTCCACCGGAGCATCGGCGGCGCGTGAGAAGATGAAAACAGGGGGTTGTGGACCAGCCCCTTCGCTTCCTTTCTCTCTCACCAGAGATGACCTCCCGGCGACCTGCAAAAACACAAACAAAGCATACAAACAGCAACACAAGGATCAAGATTCAAATTTTTTTGTAGATCTGTTCGTAGCTCCTTCAGATCCCGGACCTTCTCCTTCTTCTGCTTCGGCTGTAAACGGCGAGGGTGTTCCCAATGCCCTGCAAACAAAATGAAATCCAGACACAAAACACACAAAAATCAAATACAGTCTGTTTTCTTCTGCAAATCCCAGATCTGTCTTTCTCGGGTTCTTCTTCCCGAAGTGGTGGCTGGACTGGCAGCTGAGCTGCTGAGGAGAAGAGATGAAGACTGGGGTCGTGGGGGACGGCCGACGAAGATGGAGAGGAAGGCTGGCCGCGTGGTCGTGGGTCTGTGTGGGCTGGTCAGCCATGGGAGAAAAAAAAAATCAAAACGGGAAGGGGCTTATGGCTGGCCGGAGAGAGAGGTAGAGAGGGAGCTTGCTCGGGAGGAGGCTGGCCGGAGAGGCTTAAGGCCATGGGAGAAAAAAAATCAAAACGGGAAGGGGCTTATGGCTGGCCGGAGAGAGAGGTAGAGAGGGAGCTTGCTCGGGAGGAGGCTGGCCGGAGAGGCTTAAGGCCATGGGAAAAAAAAGAAAATGAGCAGGGGGCTGCAGCTGCCCTAAAGTGGTCATGTCGCAGACTCCATGGAGGAGAAGAAGATGGGTTTTCTAGGGTTAGTTTTTTTTCTTTTCCTCTAATTTTGGGTCAATTTCTGGGGTAATTGTTTGATTTCGGGTCCCCCCTTTAGGGCATTTTCCCCTCTATTTATAGAGGGAAATTTGCCCCCATTTTGCACTTTAATCGAGGATTCTGAATATTTGCAATTTAATCCCTAATTTCGTGCAATTGGATTGGAAAAATGTAATTTTGTCCTCGAAAACTTCAAATTTCTCAATTGAACCCAAATTAAACTCAAGCATTTTATTCTTTGTCAATTAAGCCCTTAATTAATTTGACAAGATCAATTTAAAGTATAATTAAGTCCTTGCACTTAATTAAATCCTTCAATTGGACCCTAAATTAATTCTCAAATATAATTACATTTTTAAATTGACTGACGATTAAATCAAATCAACCCGTAAAAAATATTATTATATTGCTTGACTTAAATTTTACACAGATTTATCAAATGATATATTGTTTTTCCTTAAATCTGTATTTTCTCTATTTTTTGGGACAAAAGAGATACAATTAGACTCTCGAAAACAACCAAAATTTGCACATTGATTTTTCTAACAACCCCGACCTCTTTTATTTTATTTTTGTTATTTTTGGTATATTTTGGGGAGTCACCCAAAAATTGGGTGATGACAGTAATGATGAAGGAATGACAATGGTGGTAGATGGTGGTGGTGCTTGGTGACCGAGGGTGAGCAAGAAAAAAAAGGGGTCTGGTTTTAGGAGAGAGAGACATCGGGGTGGCTGTCTTTGTGAAAGAGAAACAGAGGTCGAGAGGGCGAGAAGATGGTGGTGCTTGAGCTGGTGTTGCAGAGCGAGAAGAGGGTGGTCGATAGTGGTTTGGTTCTTACCGAGAGGGAGACAACACGAAACCAATTGTCCCGGTTTTAGATATAGAGAGTAGAGAGCTGGGTGCATGAGGAAGAAGAATCAAGGAAATAAAAAGAAACCAGGCTGGCTATTAACACCAACAGATAAAACTCGAAATTTTCATGCAATCTATCTTGACTTCCACAGCTTTTGTTCTCCCTCTTTTTCTTCTCGTGATCTTCCTTTATATAGCCACATGTTACAAAAACCGGGGATTTCATGCGGGTGGCTCAAGGTTATGTCTGCAAAATAGGTTGCATGTGGGTTGCTCAATGCTATGTCTTTCTCCAAAGTTCCATGTGGATGGTAGAGAAATTTGTCTACAAAGTGGGGTTTTGTTGGGTGGCGCAAGTTTTGTTGCTTTTGGATATAAAATACAGTTTGGTCCCTCCATTTGTTAGTCCTCTAATTGCACCCTTAATTGAACTTAAATTTATGATCTTGTGCAATTATGTCCTTGTGAAAAATTCAAAGTTAACTTTAAATTTTGCGCACCTTTTTACTTTGGTCCTTGATTTTTATCTGTGCGATATAGTCCCCATGCAACCATTAAACTCTTAATTTGTTCAATTAGGTCCCCGATTTCGCCTACTTGGCTTGAAAAAAATTCAAATTGATCACCGAAAATTCAAATATCACCAATTGAGCCCGAATTAATTTTAAGAACTTGATTTCGTATTGACTAAGCCTTTAATGAAAATTAGTTTGATTAATTGAAGTATAATTAAGTCGTCAAGCTTAATGGACCTAAATTAATTCCTGAATATAATTATGTTTTTATATTAACCAACGACTATATCAAATTGGTCCATAAAAATATAAATATATTTTATGACTTAGTTTATACTGTGATTTATCTCATAATAAATTATTTTAACTTTGGATCCGTGTTTTTTATTTTTGGGCACAAAAGGGTACAATTGAACTTTCAAAGATGTCCAAAATTTTAACTTGATTTTCTTACCGACATCACCCCCATTTATTTATTATTATTATTATTATTATTTATTTTCTGATAGCTTTGGGGCATGACCCAAAATTGGATTGCAACAACTTTAACCGACCACTACCGCGCCCAAAGATGTTGAAGGCCAAAACGCGCCGACTCGGGAGGAAGACCACGTGACGACTCATCGACGGAGACATCTGTAAGACCATCTCCAACGACTACATCACCATGCACACGCCACTCAAAGAGGGCGTGAGGCGGTATACTTGTCGACACGTGTGTGATACATGTGTCGACAATATATATAAAAATGGCCAATCATCGGTGTTGCCTCGTGGCTCAGATTAGCTATTTTGTCTTATTAGGGGCTATACCGGTAATTAGCCATTTGCGGTTAAATATAAAATAATAAAAGGTAGGCTGACCGGTCTGGCCCGAATATGTGCAATTACTGTCGCACTCGAAAATGAGCGAGCGGCGTCGTGACAACTTGTCCCCGTGAGTCGGGAAATTAAATATCTGGGGATTATCTATTTTCGTAAAAGGAGTCGCCACCTAGTATTATGGTTACTAAGAAATCTAGGACTGATCTTTCAGAGATTTTAGGGTAAGGGATCTGGTTACGTAAAGGAAAGGTTTTAGCACCCATAGTACGCCCTACCTAAGGTGAGAAAAAATTTAAATATTACTATTACTATTACTATTCCTATTCCTATTACTATTACTATCATCATCATTATTGATATTATCATCATTATTATCATGAAAGAATGAAAGAATGAAAGAATAAAAAATTGTAAAAACTACAAAAATACAAGAAAAACTAAAAATTATCACTATTATCACTTGTCAACACAATACAAACTATTATATTGTTCCAAGGGGAAAACCCTAAAACAAATTAATAAAAGATTAAGCAAAAAGCAATTAAATGATTATTATTAATAACAATAATATCATTTACTTATTTGATTTTTGTGTATATAATGAAAGGAAAAAATGGAAGGAAAAAAGATCCTACAAAATTCAACAAAAGATCAAACAAAAGAATAAAATAGAAACAAAAACTATCATTGCTATCATTACCAAAATAATAAAAATTATTAAATTATCCGAGAAAAAATCCTCAAAAATATTAACAAAAGAGTAAGAAAGAAAAATAATTATATTATTATTATTTTCCTTTATTTATTTTATTTTACGTTAATAATGAAAGGGAAAAATGGAAGGAAAAAATCCTAAAAACTTCAATAAAAGAATAAAATAGTTTATCGTTGCTATCATTGCTAAAACAATAAAAATTATCAATTTTTCTCGAGGAAGCAAAAACTAAAAATATTATCAACCAAGTAAGCAAAAAATAATTAAATTATTATTATTGTGTTAATAATGAAATAAATAAAACAAATGAAAGACTAAAAAACCATATAAATAATAATAATAATAATAATAATAATAATATTATTATTATTATTATGATGATGATGATGATGATGTGATGCTTGCAATGTGTTCCAATTATAAAACTACACGAGTGATTAATGGTTTCAAGATAAAAAATCAATATCTTTAAATAAATAACTGCTAAGATGGCAAGAACAATAAGAATGTGTATTATTCTGTATAGTCTCCGCCCCCCAAAAAAAAAAAAAAAAAAACCAACACCCATGCATCTTCAATTTCAGCTACCTAATTGTGTGAAGAGGGCTCATCTAAATGATACTACCTCCAGGTTTACGACATTCGAGTGGGGGCATTGTACTGGTCCTCGATCCAGTCCTTCTCAAACCAAAATAAGATAGTGAGTACTAATTTAGTGAAAGAGAAAGAGGAAACAATAGTAAAGAGACATACATCGTTGAGGAAAGATGTGTCCGGCATTGGCAACTGCAAATTTTCAAAATCACGCATAACTTAGAATCAGAATACTTTCAAAATCAAAATAAAGAAGATAAAACAAACAGGAAAAGCCATTATAGTATCTCCTAAACTCTTCAAGAAAAACTAGAAAAACAACAGCGCCAACAAACAATCTTCTAGTCTCCTTATTTTCTCTTGTTAAGAAATCATCCCACTTCAAAGCTTAATCTAATAGACGAGGTTCTAGAATATAATTTATATTATTCTCTAATACACTCCTCAAGTGAAAGTCTTTTAGGCTTGAAACTTGCAGAAATTCAGATTACCTTGTACTTTATTTTTATCAAATATAATAAAGATAGTAAGAAAGAAATTATTAGATTGCTTGTGAACCAAGATAACAGGAGAAGTAAAGGGTTGGTGCAACATAATTTCTTCCTAGCATGATCGATATATAGAAGACAATCACTGTTAATGCCTCTGATCATCTTAGATTATATCCTCTTCATGAATAATTTATTAAACACAGTAAGCCAAAATAATAGAAAGAGAGAACAATAGTAAATAGTCGCACCTGCATGATTTTGCTCATGACGTGGAAAATAAAGAATGTTAGCTCCGTAGATTAGATTTTTAGGAATTTTGTGCACGTTACAGTTAGTGATTTATATATAAAGAGAAAAGAAACGTTAAGAGATTGGAGTTTTAATTGCTTTACATTTATAATGTATATTTTAATTTAATCTCAAAACCATAGAAGAAAAGGATATTTATACACCACAATTTGTAAAGATCAAGTTCATAAACAATTAAGAAGTAATTTATTTTAAAAAATACTTCAAAATAAATTATATTATTAGTTAAAAAACAACAGCTTATAAGTCTAATATAGACAACATGCTCAACGAATACTGGCTATACAGATAAGAGAAATATTAAATAAACTTGCTGTCATTTTTTGTATTTGTTTTATTTTTAGGGTTTTGAAAACATAATAAAAATCTAGCATTCTTCTTTCTTTGTTGAAAAATATAAGCAAAACCAACACTCGTTATTAATATTTTTGAAAATCAAGTCGTTTTAAGAAATTGACAATTCAATTGTTTGCTATTTTATGTGTTTTTAAACAAAAACAATGATCAGCAGCTATTTCTTCATGGAAACTTTGTTTTGTAAGGAAAATGGAGACATACATGCGTCCACACTTGAGGGAGTTCCGATTGAGGCAGCCCCGGTGAATCTTCAACGGCCAGGCCTCCTGATCCCATTGTTGTTCCAAACTGATGAACTGGTGGGTGTTGAACGGGCAACCCTGTCTCTCCGGTGCCAAATCCGGTCACTTGATCAAATGAGAGCTGCGAATGCAAAAAATTGTACATAAATTACAGATAGTGATTTATATATAAAGAGAAAAAGGAAATGAATTAATGTCATGTTAAAAAGTTTTGACACCAGCAGAGGATCCAAATTTATGTTATGTGTGCAACAATATATTTATGCTCATGACGTGGGAAATAAAGAATGTTAGCAAATAAAAGTTAAGAGATTGTTTGATTATAATATAGATATGCAAGAAATATACATATTAAAAAATAAATAAAAATCATCAATGTTTTACTATGTGAATGAACATAAATTACTATAGATATTAACATTAAAATTATCATTTTACCTCTCGATAAATAAAAAATTAACCCTTAAAACTAGTAGCATTTGCATACTGATAGGGAACATGTGTAGAAATGGGATGCAAGTAATTATAAAGAAAATGGAGAGATACACGTGCCGGCCCTCCGGGGCAAGTGACCCTTGCATTGGCGAGCTACCCGACGCCATTGCATCATAACTTAAGGCTGGTTGATCAACAGTGTTCCTCTATTATAATAATAAAAACTGTTAGCACACATTCGAAAAATAAAAAAGAAAGAAAAAGACATGGTTCTGTTGTTTTAATTTTTAGGTTTTGAAAGCATAAATACAAATTTTTGTATTTTTGTTTTGTTTGCTTAAAAACCAGCAATAGTTATTATAATTTTTAAAACCATTAAGTTTTTAAAAAAATTGACAATTGATTTTTATAATTTTTAAAACAAAAAATGGTCAATAATTATTTCATCATGAAAAAATATAAATGGATGCAAGTAGTTAAAATGGAGACATACATGTGCCCGCTCCACTTCATGTGATGGACACAATGACTCTTGAATGTCCGGGACTCCTAACTCCATTGTTGATCCGGTTGCCGGGTGATGAAAATCAAACGGCCTAGGAATACCAAATCCAGCCCTTCCAGCTACGGGCTGCAATCACAAAAGTTTTGCACATATCGCAATGTATTTTAAAAGGTGATTTTTATTATTATTATTATTATTTTAGATTAATTTATCTTTGTGTTTGTATATCATTTTCGAGTATTAATATCAAAGATAATTTTTTAAATAAAATAAAAATATTAATTTAATATATTTATAAATAAATATTATTTTTAAAAGTAAACTCATGAGCATTTTCAAACAAAAATTATTTAAAAATGATTTATTATTATTTTATATTAATTTATCTTTGTGTTTGTATATCATTTCCATGTATTTATATCAAAGATGATATTTTTAAAATAAAATAAAAATATTAATTTAATACATTTTTAAATAAAAATTATTTTTAAAAGTAAACTCAACACATTTTCAAATAAGCACAGACAAGTTAAGTTCATATAACTTGAAGTTTTTTTTCATTCAATGCTCAGGATATTTACAAACTACTTAATATACGATTTATGTTTTTATACAATTGAAGATGAAAGATTCACACCGGAACTAACAAAAATTAGTAAAAAATTTCTATTTATTTTCTGTAATGATATAATGGTTTGTTTAGTATTCGATGTGATTTGATGGAATGGAGTATGATACTTCGTTTGATTGTAATTTTTGTTTAGCAATGTACTAAAGAAAAACATCAGGCTGCGAAGGATTTTACTGTATTTATTCAACCTTTCGGCAAGTTAAAATAAAAATTCTAGACTTATTTTTTCAAGTTTGCATTTCAAATGAAATAATATAAAAATTAAAAAAATGTGACTTCGTTTGCTTGATTTGTTTTTAAAAATAAATGACTAAACATGCAGGTGCAAAGTCAGACTTACACTTGCATTTTGTCGTCGTCGTTCTTCAAGTCCCCTGATTAGTTCCGTCAATTTCTTGAAGTACTCATCATTTTTCTTTTGCTGCACGTGGATATAATATAAAATGAGAGAGAAAGGGATATATATAATATGTAAGGAAATTATTTTTAGGTCCTTCCCTTTCTGAAATTGTGGTCATTATAGGAATTCCGTTTTCATAGGATACATTCTATTTTCTACAAAATCGATTTTAATTAAGGAGTTATATTCCATATCAATCACTACCTTGATGGACGGTTGAGATTGAATTAAAAAAAACTCTAATTGGAATTTCGGTCCTCTCTCCACCTATAAAGATAGACTTTTGTCCATCACACAAGCCGTCATGATTTCACCACATTAGGGTTTATAGGCGAGAGAGAGAAACCAAACCCTTCACTAAAGGCTTTCTTCAACCAAAGTTCAACACCGATCAGCTTTCTTCAACCAAAGTTCAACACCGATCAACGATCGAGATTCACCAATCAGCATCAGGATTCACCAATCAAAGACAGGATTCGGCAGCAAGATCAAAAACTTCCTTATACAATGATGAATTGAGGTAATCCTTAATCCTTCTTAAATCGAAATCTTATTGTGATCATCATGCAGTTCAAGATCTTAAAATTTATGTGAAAAATGAATTAACATGTGGTATCAGAGCATGGTTTATGAACGCATGATTGTCCATGAAGTAGAATAACCTTATATCGCCATAATCGGTAGATACCTATATCCTAACTCTGTTTTGCAGATACTTAACGATCCAACTATTATGGCCTGAATGAATGTTATTTATTTTCCGCATTATTTTTTTTTTGGGCACGATTGTTTGATCGTGATTTATTTAAAGTTTAAATTTTGATTATGTACAAAGCTCCTGCGTGAGTACTATTCGAAAATATTCGATGTAATAGATGTCAATAAGTTCGCTGTAACGAAAGTGGTGGCGGACGAATTGGTGGCTGGTTCGACCTAAAACGGAGTCGTTTTGAGGCTTGAAGATGAAGACAGGAACAAGGCCATATAGTTGGATCTAATTTTCCTGATTATGTTTATTATTTTGATTTCTATCGTTTTTCAATATTTTTTTTACTTGATGCATTATGTCGTATTACACTCACTTAAAAGAAAAAAATCGATTTTAGATGGTATAATGTATTAAAACTCTGGTGACTGCCCACAGGAGCACTTAAGTTTCATTTTATTACCCATCTTTGTAATTACACTCACCTAAAAATACTCAACTTAAAATGGTATAATGTATTAAAACTCTGGTGACTACCCACAAGAGCACCTAAGTTTCATTTTATTACTCATGTGTTGTCTTTTAAGTTAAAGTCTTATTAAATTATTGTATCTCTATTTATATTGCAGTTAGCCTACCCACTCACCTCAACTCGTATGCTTCTTCTGTCCCTATATTTACTGGAACCAACTTCTCTGAATGGAAGGAGCAAGTTGAGTTCACCTTAGGAGTACTTGATTTGGATCTGGCCCTCCACAAAGATAAGCCAGATCCACTTACTGACAAAAGTACCCCTGAGGAAAAGACTCTTCTTAATGCTTGGGAGAGATCCGATAGACTAAGCATCATGTTCCTGCGAATGACCATAGCCAGACAACATCAAAACCTCCTTCCTAAACCCGAGAATGCTAAGGATTACATGAAAGCCATAGAGGAAATATTTAAGACTGCAGACAAGTCCCTTGTCTGGGAAACTAATGGCAGATCTTACAACCATAAAGTTTGATGGTACTCACTCAATGCATGAACATGTTATTGAGATGACCAACCTCACGACTAAGTTGAGAAATTTGGGAATGACTGTGGATGATTCTTTTCTTGTCCAATTTATCCTGAGCAGTTTACCTCCTCGATGACGGGCCATTCCAAATTCACTACAACACTATTAAGGACAAGTGGGCGGTGAATGAATTGGCTAATAAGTCTGGTTCAAGAAGAGGCACGACCGACTCAACAAGGCATTAAAGTGGCTCATTTTGTTCAAAGAGTCGGACATAAAGTCGGGACAAAGCACAATTTAGGCCGTAAAAGGGCACCACCTGGATCTAATGAGGCTAATCAACCACCCAAGAAGAAAAAGAAGGAAGACTTGTGCAAATTTTGCAATAAACCCGGACATTTTGCAAAAGATCGCACTAAACGACGAGAATGGTTCGAAAAGAAAGGTAACCCTATGGGTTTCAGTAAGTTATTTCGAATCAAATCTTACTTATGTTTCTCCCAATACTTGGTGGATTGACACTCGGTGCTAACGCTCATGTTTCTAACACAATGCAGGATTCCTTACGACCCAAACCATAAACCCAAGTGAGAACTTCTTATTTATGGGAAATCAAGACAAAGCTCCGATTGAAGCTATTGAAACCTTTCGTCTTGTTTTAGATAGCGGTTTTCGATTAGACTTATGTCAAACTCTTTATGTTCCGTCTATTTCCCGTAATTTAGTTTCCGTAAGTGCACTTGATAAAATTGGTTATTCGTTTCAAGTTGGAAATGGTAAAATCAGTTTATTTAAGAATTCTGAAGTTATTGGTTCGGGGATTTTAATTGATGGTTTATACAAGTTCTATCTTAAACAATTTATCGAAACCCATCTTACCTCGCATTCTAATGTAGAAACAAAGCGTCGATCGCCTAAAAGCGACTCCTATTTCTTGTGGCATAAAAGGTCGAGTCACATATCCAATGAAAGGATCAAAAGATTAGTAAAAGATGGTGTCCTTCCGGATCTAGACTTTACTAATCATAAAGCTTGTGTGGATTGCATTAAAGGAAAAACAACAAAACACACAAAGAAAGGAGCCACAAGAAGTACCCAGCTTCTTGAAATAATACATACAGATATTTGCGGACCTTTTGACGTTCCAACTTTTGGGGGAGAGAAGTATTTCATTACCTTCATTGATGATTACTCACGTTACTGTTATCTATACTTGTTGCATGATAAATCTCAGTCAGTGGATGTTGTACAAGTGTTCATTACTGAAGTCGAAAGGCAACTAGATAGAAAAGTGAAAATCATAAGGTCAGATAGAGGTGGTGAATTTTACGGAAGGTATGATGAAAAAGGACATCTTGGACCTTTGCAAAACTTCTCCAAAAGCTTGGAATTGTTGCCCAATACACAACGCCTGGATCTCCATGGCAAAATGGTGTAGCTGAAAGGCGAAATAGTACATATATGGAAATGGTTAGATCCATGATGAGTCATGCCAATTTACCTATATCATTATGGATGGATGCTCTATGCACAACTGTTTACATCTTGAACAGGGTTCCTAGTAAGGCAGTTCCAAAGACACCTTTTGAACTGTGGAAAGGATGGAAACCTAGTTTAAGACATCTCCAAGTTTGGGGTTGCCCAGTTGAAGCTAGAATCTACAATCCACAAGAAAAGAAATTGGACTTTAAGACGATCAGTAGTTACTTCATAGGTTACCTAGATAAGTCCAAAGGATATAGGATTTATTGTCCTAACCATAGTACGAGAATTGTTGAAACCGGTAATGCTAGATTCTACGAGAATGGTGAAATCAGTGGGAGTAATAAAGTTCAAGATGTGATCATTCAGGAAATAAGGGTACATATTCCTTTACCCTCTATTTCGAAAGATGGGAACCCTCCCATTGTTGAACCATTCAACAATGAGGAACACCCAATGAATAATCCACAACTCCATAATGAGATTATTACCAATGAACCTATGGATGCAACACCAGCGGAACTGGCATTAAGAAGGTCTCAAAGACAAAAGTGATCCGTTATTTCCAATGATTATATGCTTTACCAAGTAGAATCTGAAGATGGGACAATGAAAGACCCAGTTTCTTATTCACAAGCCATTAAAGATGTTAATTCTAATAAATGGATCTATGCCATGAAGGATGAATTGAAATCTATGGCAGAAAATCAAGTATGGGAAGTAGTTCAATTGCCTCCAGGACACAAAGCAGCTTGGTCAGTAAATGGGTTTTTAAGACCAAGCGTGATTGCAAAGGCAATATTGAACGACATAAAGTCAGACTTGTTGCCAAAGGTTTCAATCAGAAAGAAGGTATTGATTATACTGAGACTTTTTCTCCTGTGTCAAAAAAAGACTCACTTAGAATTATCATGGCGTTAGTGGCTCATTATGACCTTGAGTTACATCAAATGGACGTCAAAACCGCCTTTCTTAATGGAGACTTGCAAGAGGAAGTCTACATGCGTCAACCTGAACGCTTCATAATTGAAGGTCAGGAAGACATGGTCTGCAAACTTAAGAAATCAATATATGGATCGAAACAAGCTTCCAGTGCAATGATATCTAAAGTTCGATGAAACTATTACTGAATTTGGTTTCAAAGAAAATATCGTTGACCCTTGCATATACCTTAAGATCAGTGGGAGCAAGTTCATATTTTTAGTTCTGTATGTTGATGACATCTTATTAGCCAGCAGTGACCTTGGTTTATTACATGAAACCAAGACTTATCTCTTTAAGAACTTTGAAATGAAAGATATGGGCGAGGCATCCTATGTGATAGGAATAGAGATATTCCGTGATAGGTCACTTGGTATTTTGGGATTGTCTCAAAAGGCATATATTGACAAAGTTCTAGAGAGATTTGGCATGATGACATGTTCCTCTAGTCTTGTTCCACTGCATAAAGGAGATAAGCTTGATCTTACGCAGTGTCCACAACACGAGTTGGAACGTAAATAAATGGCACAATATCTTTATGCTTCTCTCGTAGGGAGTTTGATGTATGCACAGGTCTGTACGAGGCCTGACATTAGTCATGTTGTTGGCATGTTGGGTAGATTTCAAAGTAATCCAGGGATAGCTCATTGGAAAGCTGCAAAGAAAGTACTGAGATACCTAAAGGGAACACGGAACTACATGCTCACATATAGAAAATCAGGACACCTACAGGTGACTGGTTATTCAGATTCAGATTTTGGAGGATGTCCTGACACTAGACACTGCACTCTTGGCTATGTGTATCTCTTATCTGGAGGTGCAATATCATGGAAAAGCCAGAAATCCGAGTTGCTTTACACATCCACCATGGAGGCTGAGTACGTGGCATGTTATGAAGCTGCAATTCAGGGCGTGGTTGCCTAATTTTGTCTCTCGAGTTTGGAGCTTTGAGTTTCATCTCTAAGCCTCAAAGCTCCAAACTCAGATCTGTGACAATGAAGCTGCAACTTTCTTCTCCAAGCATGACAGGATATCTAAGGGAGCAAAACACATGGACCTTAAATATCTATCACTGAAGCAGGATGTTAGACTAAAGAAAATTGTCATTGAGCATACAAGAACAGATCTCATGGTTGCAGACATATTCACAAAAGGACTACCTCCAAAGACCTTTCAGGGACATACTCAAAGTATGGGTCTTGAAGATAGTTCCTAGTTATCATTTATCTACTCTTTATCATGTACTTGTACTTGACATTTATTGAGCTCTTAATGTATTGCTACATCTGCTATATATTCTTTTTTGTTATCCATTGTGTACATATTTATGATTGGATGAATGCTAACAGAAACAGTCTTGTAAACAAAGACATTATGGGACCATTATGCAAATCTCCTCTTATGGTCTAGTTATTAAAGTTGTCAATGATGTGGTACATGGAAGGAATCATGTTATGGAATGATGTGTGCACGCCATGACTCCCATTGACAACCGGATTAGCCAAGACACTTATGATAACCGACTAAAGAAGAGCTTAGCATGTAACGCGCGCCTTATGACTCCTATATGAAAACCCTAATGGATCTTCCTATCGACCAAGTGGGAGACTGTAAGGAAATTACTTTTAGGTCCTTCCCTTTCCTGAAATTGTGGTCATTATAGGAATTTCGTTTTCATAGGATACATTTTATTTTCTATAAAATCGGTTTT
>CM063601.1:3171191-3190056 GCA_032356905.1 Salix exigua
GAAATACTCGAGATCTACTTAGCAAGTTTTACTTTTGAGTCAGGACATACTTATTTTATAAAAATCGAGAACAACCAAGATTTACTTAAATAATAAAAAGAACTATTAAGCGTCAAATTGCGTCGATTTTGATCATTTTATCTATCTATCTAAAAGGCATCAGTCAAATTTGGTTGTTTTCCATTTGTACTCCGCGGGAGTACATTTACCTCTCTTTTTTTTTTTTTAAATTTCGTTTTTTTTTTTAAATTCTTTTTTTTTCTAAATTTCGTTTTTTATTTTTAAATTCTTTTTTTTTTTCTAAATTTAGTTTTTTCTTTTAAATCCTTTTTTCTTCTAAATTTTGTTTTTTTCTTTTAAAATTCTTTTTTCTAAATTTCGTTTTTTATTTTTAAATCATTTTTTTCTTATAAATTTTGTTTTTTTTCTTTTTAAATTTTTTTTTTTACTAAATTTCGTTTTTTTCTTTTAAATCCTTTTTTTCTTCTAAATTTTGTTTTTCTTTTTAAATCCTTTTTTTCCTAAATTTCATTTTTTAATCCTTATTTGGAAAGTGTTGCTTTTCGTTTGTTTTTCTTGGATTTTTAAATCCTAATTTTAGAAAATTACTCGATAAAAGTTGTTTTCGTTTGTTTGTTTTTAACTTGGATATTAATGACGACTTACGCGTATCATGATTAATCTCCGGATCTATTTTTTCCTTTTTTGTTTCCACTTCTACATTTTTCCCCTTTTTTCCACTTATATTTTTCTCCATTACCGGAGTGTCAGAGTTATTTTATGCATAACATGATTTTTTCTCATTACTTGTTTAAAAGGTGTTTTTCCCTTGCATTGTTTTTTAATAACCATGCTTTTTTAATAATAATGTTCAAAATTTCGTTTTTAAATCCTTTTTTCTTCTAAATTTCGTTTTTTCTTTTTAAATTTTTTTTTTCTAAATTTCGTTTTTTTTTTAAATCCTTTTTTTTCTTATAAATTTCGTTTTTTTTTAAATACTTTTTTTTTCTTATAAATTTCGTTTTTTTATTTTTAAATTATTTTTTTTTTATAAATTTCGTTTTTCTTTTTAAATTCTTTTTTTCTAAATTTCGTTTTTTCTTTTTAAATCCTTTTTCCCTAAATTTCGTTTTTTAATCCTTATTTTGGAAAGTGTTGCTTTCGTTTGTTTTTTGGATTTTTAAATCCTAATTTTAGAAAATTACTCTGTAAAAGTTGTTTTCGTTTGTTTGTTTTTAACTTGGATATCAATGACGACTTACGGCGTATCACGATTAATCTCCGGATCTATTTTTTCCTTTTTGTTTCCACTTCTACATTTTTCCCCTTTTTCCACTTATATTTTTCCCCATGATCGAGGTGTCAGGAGTTATTTTATGCGCAGCATGATTTTTTCTCATTACTTGTTTAAAAGGTATTTTTCCCTTGCATTGTTTTTTAATAACCATGCTTTTTTAAAATAATAATGTTCACAGTTCAATCTTGTTTGAAGAGGTGTTTCTGTTTTTTATTTTAATCGGGCTTTTATTTTCTTTTAAACCTGGGTATCCGATTACTGACTTATGCGCATCGACTAATCTCTGAATCCATTTATTATTATTATTTTTATTATCACTTACATATTTTTTTCATGACCGGGATCTCCGGATTAGTTAACGCGCATCATGATATTTATATGTTTTTATTTATTTTTGTTAAAGTTTCTAGGATATTTTTAATCTTTCATTAATTATATGTTCCGATATTTATTGGATATTATCTCATACTGAATATATATAGGGATAAAAAACATGACCTTGGATTTTTGAATAAAAAAATTAATATCAGTATTCTTAAATACATTTACTATAATCATATAATGAATAAATCGAATAACATAAAAAAAAATTATCTTCGAATTTTAATTTTGTACTTAACACAATAACAATAACAATAACAATAATAATTTAATTGTTTTTCTTGCTTACTCTTTTGTTATTGTTTTTTTCTCTCCATATAATCTAATAATTTTTATTGTTTTGACAGTGATGACAATGATATTTTTTTTTAATTTTCTAGGATAATTTTAGTCTTTCATTAATTATATGTTCTAATATTTATTGGATGTTATCTCATATGAATATATATATATATATATATATATATATATATATATATATGGAAAAGAAAACATGACCTAGGCTTTTTGGACTAAAAAAATAATATCATTTTAAATTAATATTGAAATTTGGTACTCCTTTGTTTAGATTTATTTCTTAAAAACAAATTTATAATATTTTCATTTTCATATTTTAAATATAATCTTTTGTTTAGATTTATTTCTTAAAAACAAATTTTTAATATTTTCATTTTTAATATTTTAAATATAATATTGCTGGGGAAAAGATAAACTAAAAAAAAATACAGATTTACGTAGGTTATCTGCAATTACAAAATATACGCGTCACTTTCCATTTTGATTACATAAATTTTATCAATTATAATTATACTAAATAAATATTAAACTAATAAAATACAATACATATAAAAACAATAAATTTTCTACATAGATAAAAAACACGCATCGCATCGCGGGTATACCGCTTCGTCTATGCTAAAAAGAGGGGACACGATGCAATAACAAGGTATTGACGAATTTATTTACTAACGAAAACCTTGTTGCTAAGCATTTTGAAAATTCTTGACACAAATAAATTAGTAAAAACGATACCAAGAATGGATATTTAATTAAGATGACAAGAGATTAAATATATCTTAAATTTAGATCCATTCAATAACCAGTTCCTCGGCTAGAAAATTTTGAAATTTACATCCTTCAATTTTGATTTATTTGGAATTTAAATTTTTTTTTTGTCAAATTATGTATGTTTGCTGTTACTTAAAGGGGTTTTACACTTGAAAGTCATAGGACTTTCATTGACTTGTGTTTTTAAAATCTTGAAAAACATGTTTTTTGGTAGTTGGATTTTAATGGTTCGTACGTAGTTAGGTTTATTGGTAGTTGGATTTTAATTGCTGGTTCAACAGCCCCCCCACAAGTATATTTATAGCGTACAGCTCGAGAGTCTCTTCTGCTACCATCGCTTATTAGTTTTCTTCAGATTATTTTTTAAAGTATTATCTATTTAAAAATATATTAAAATAATATTTTTTTATTTTATAAAAAATATATTTTATATCAGTATATAAAAATAATATAAAAAAATCAAAAAAAAATAATTTAAACAAATAAAAAAATATTTATTTTTAATCTAATTTTTAAACACAATGTCAAACTCCCACTCACTGGACCCATGATAAGTCAGCTAACTGTTTGACTGTGAAATCAATACGTGTAAGCTCGAGGACCATAAGATCCTAAAAAATTGGCGTAGAGGTTATTGATGAAGTTTGTTTTATCTTTATTGATTTCTTAAGATTCAAACCCTTAAAACTAATATTTAGAAGAGTTTATTAAATTATTTTAAATATATAAAATCGATATAGAATGTGTAGACTCGGAATTACTGGGCCTCCTTTCTGGGCCGCAATAGACAAAACCCATATAAAAGACAAATGGGTTCATAATGATATGACTCCAAGAACCCAGGACAAATATACATGTTCTCCTTCTGAAAACTGCTCCCCTGTAATGTGAACTTGATGTCGTGAAGTAGGGCCATTAAACGTCAGCGTTTTAGACACTAAAGCCGCCGGGAAGAACAGGACAGCGCAAGCAGAAGAAGTGGGAACAAATAAGGAGCTCAATTATGTGTGTTGCCAGAGTTGGCTTACCAAAACCTGCTGCCCATGGCATGATTGCCCTAGCAAATCTTCTCAGCTCCATCTTCAAACCCGATCTGCCACCATGGCTGTGTTGTGGATTGTGATTCATCATTCATCGTAGCAAGCCCGGGCCCTTGCTGAAGACAAGAGGTGCCCCTTGCCAGGATTGGCTGTGTAGCTATTTCTTGATTATTGAGCCCGTATCTATCGGATTTCATGTTGAAGCTATTATCATGTCCCGTGTTAGTAATTAGATATTTTTTATTTAGTTTCTGTGCAGCGATATTAAATCATGTATGGATGTTTGTTTTTCTGGGCAGACAAGGGAGATAGAGGTGAGAAGAAAAAGTATTGAAATAGAAATTAACAAGGAATAATGGATTAAAAGACTTGCTGCCCTGCACAATCCCATCAGTGCTCTTTCTCAATCTCAACACGACAGCACAGCTTGTCTCGATCAGTTTCCAAATCCCAGCAAATAGTTGGAGTTTTCTTTCGAGGCACTTCCATTTTAATCCGATTCATGAATTATTATAGACCACGAAAAGTTTGACTAAAAGACATGGAGAAGGATGGAAACGATTCCATACATAGCTAATGATCAATTCACAGACCACACATTTTTTAATAATAATATTCTAGAATTCACTGTCTCCTTTGCTTATCTTGCCTCTAGGCTTTCAGAACAGGCGTGTGCAATTCCCTGGCAAAACAAAATTCAAACCAGACAGGAAATTTCATCTGAGTTTTTTGGATCCTGAAAAGGGATTCCTTCCAGTGTCTGCAGATTTGATGGAACATTGATCGGAGAACATCTACTGTGTTTTTTCCTGGGCATGTCACGGGAAATACATATGCTGTTGAAGGGAAGTGCCGAGATTAATGTAATTTTGTGTTCCACAGAATGATAGATTTCAGATAATTATGAATTGGGCATTCCATTCCATTAATGATCTGTGTTAATCTTACCTAGTATTCACAAACAAAAAATAGAGAGCTTTTATTATATCTCCACACGGATCATTATCTTTATTTTATATATTTTTTCAAACTATTTTTTTTTTAAATTAATCATCTAATATTAAATTTGTTCTTTTATGGATTGTTCCACTCTCATCACATTTATTACCGATCGTCATTTTTATAGATTAATCTAGTTAATTTAAAAAAATTAATTACTCTTTTTTAATTTTATTTTTTTTATTGTTGTTGTTTGTTTTCTATGAGATTATTTTAGCATCAATACTGAGGAATGATATTTAACGTGTTAATCTAAATTGATTCATATTATTTTTATTTTTTTCAAATAATTTTTATAATTTAATATTCAATATGGAGTTAGTTTGGAATTGCTCTTCGTAATCTATTTTAATTTGATCTGTATGGGATATTTTGGTTTTATAATAACAATTTGATATTTTAACTCAATTTAAATCATGTTTTTTTTACTGGAAGGTTATTTCAGTCTAACGACTCGGTTCATGAATCCTTCAACTATGAATTTACCTTTTATTTGGTTGTTCATGTTTCATGACTTGCGTCGCAAGTTTGACAAGTTATTTCAATCTAGTTAGCTTTTTAATTAATATTGTTTTTTCAATTTCATAGTCTAATGGTGTATTTGATTGAAAATTAAATCTAATGATTTCTGTTTTTTTATTAAAATTATCAAATATTATTTGACGGGTTATATTTTATTTTATTATTAAAAATCTACAATTCAATATTAAATCTAATAAGATTAATTAGAAATGTGTTGATCAAACATTATTTATCATGCTTCTAAATACAGCAGTGTTCATGTGATTAATGGGAACATCGCTGCTGATGCTTCTAAATACACAACTTCAAGAACAGGAAGAAACAGATGAGCAAACATTTTATGTTCAATAATAGCTGCTGTTGCCTTACAACAGCTGGAATGGGAATTTTATTCACTTCCAGGGAAATTAAAATTCTACAGACACAGACATATCAGTACTAGGAGCGACAACATAATTAAGACATACAGAGGGATGCGAATTTATTTCGAGGAAGCTAACGTCGAGTTCGAGCCTATTCTTCACAACGAAAAAAATGGAACACTAGCGGAAAAAGAAGAGGATGAACCGCGTCACGGTGATGGCAAGGATGAGTAATCCGATAACAGTTCCAGTGCCGATCCAGACATTTTGGAAATACACACTTACCAGGTAAGCCTTGTTTTTGTTCCAGGAGCTCTCGTAGTAATTATTCAGCTGATCGGAGAGAGCATCGTAACCAGAAGTGACTTCCACTATTTCCAGGCAAAGTTTGTTGATGAGCTTCGCCACAGCTTTACTGTCACCGAGCCTGCTAACAATAACCTTATTTTCAATGAGCAAATCCACATCCTTTTCCACGTCCACGAGCAAATCCAATAGCTTAACATATCGGCAGATGTACTCTTGTCCTGGATAACGACACTGTTCCAAGGCCATGAGGTTTCGGAAGAGACATTCGGTGCAGTTGTCGATCTTAAGTCGTGGCATATGCAACTCGCCTTTTTTTATTGCTGACTTCTCATTTACATCCCATGCTCTTATGTCAAGCAAGCATTCAGGATGCTTATTTGCCTTGAACTTAATTCCTGCTTGGTGCAGCATGGTTGCGCTATAAATATCATTTTTAATTTGTGGTTCTAACTTCCGGTGCTTGGAGCGCAGATAATTTCTTACCCACTCAGTGAAATGCTGTTTACGTTGCTTTCTGTCTGGTGGTTCTAACGTCGGGTGCTTGAAGGACAGAAAATATCTCACCAGATCAGTGAAATGCTTGGTTTCATCCGGCAAGGTTTTGCTCTTACCATAATTCTCAAAGTAGTGGCTGGAGAGGTTCAGAAAGGGAGGATATGTGAGCATGCAGTAGCAGGTGCTGGTTCTGGTGGCATGGTCATATAATTCCTCCAGGATGAAGAAAGGAAGCTGATTTTCAAGCAGTATCAAGTCCCGTTGAATCGCGGCTCGCAGCCAGGGCTTGCCTATGATGAAATCATCTTTATACATGGTGCGATCGCCCGAATACTCTTTATTCTTCAAGAAGAGCTCGAAGATGAACACCGCATCCAGCAGAATCATCTTCACGAACTCATAATCCTTTTTAATATTAGGATAAGAAGCTGCATAACAGCGTTTGATGTCATCTTCACGATCTTTAATGATGCTCAAAAGCTGTTTCAAAGATTCGTGCAGTACTTGCTCCTTTGGTTGCCCTCGCAGTCTCTTACAAAATTCTTTCAGATACCTCTTCTTCTGAATTTCCATAGGCTCCAGGTTTTCACTACCATGGTGAAAAGGACCTATAGAGATTACCTGAGGAGTGTAGGCATCTGTGTTTAAATTGCGAATTGCAGCTGGAGCTTTGTAGATACATTCCTCTTGCCGAAAGGTAGTCTCCAACTCTGGGATTCCAATTACAATATCTTCCCATGCTTTTTCAAGATCGAAAGAGCTTTCTGATTTTTCTCCCATCTGTGGAAGATTTCTGTTCGCGTGACAAAGGAAACAACAGTCATCACTAGCTAGCAAAAACTCAACCCATCTATTGAAACTTGTCTATGATACAGTCAAAGCATAACATGAAAAATGGCATGATGGCAAGTCTACAACTCACTACTGTGCAAATCCATCAAATTTAGGAGTCTGACCTTCATGGCATATCAAACTTTTATCACACGATGGCTCGTTTGAATCAACTAGTTGCTTGTTCGGTTTCTTTTACTAACCCAGCAAGCCAAATATATGGCTCAGGGTTTTTGATCTCAATAAAAAGAGCTATAACCAGACATTAATCGGAATACTTGGAGTAATAATAATCATAAGAAACCTTCAGTGATTTGGGAACTTTAAACTTTCTCAGTTGTTGGAACAAAAATAATGAAACGAGGGAATGGAAGTACCTGTGCCTGAGAAGCAGAGGATATAGATGTCCTGGATGCTGTCGTGATACGATGAATCCAGTTTCTCACTCTCTGTCTGTCTCTGTGTGTTTTGTGCTCTTCGATATGGAGGGAGTACTCTTTTATACAGCTATCAGACCTTTGGGAGGAGAACGGGGTTGACCCACGTTGACGCATCCTTGGTGACGCATCCATGGTGACGCCACTTGACACCTCTATGATTAGATTTTGTGTGTAATAATTAAGAAGAAGAAAACGTACGCCCAAATAAAATATATTTTTTACCGATATACAAAATCTCTAATTAAAATTATTTTTATGGAATATGTTATAAAAATATCTTATTTGTAAAAGATTTATAATTCCTTAAATAAATTTAAAAACTGACTTAAACAAGCTAGATAACTTGACCTTTCTCAGTTGAATAAAATATAATTTTTATATTCTCATTAACTTTAAACCCCATGTAATTAATAAAATATATACAAACTAACTTGAACATACATGTTAATAAAAAAATATAAATTTACTTAACAAAATGATATGACCACAAGCAAACCGAGAAGGTTTGTTTGGAATTCAAGGCACTGTATATGTTGTTGGTGTAAAGATATTTTTTTTATTAAAAAAAAAATAGACCAAGAAGCTTTTTAGATCTCTGTTTATAACATCAAGATAACCACCTATATAAAACTAGTATTTGAATCTACTAGTAAAATATGAGCACAATTCAGTGTTTGGATTGAAAGTTTGAAACTCTAGGAACATTTTTTGTCAAGTCAATGTTCTTACGGGGAAAATGTTCTTGGGTTTTTTATTTTTCATGGAATTTTTTTATTTTTTGTTAAATTATATCTATGTATTTTTGTAAGTTTTATTGAAAAAAACATGTGTTTTTAGTTGTTGGATATTAATGGTTCGTACGTTGTTAGGTTTACTGGTAGTTGGATTTTAAAGGTTGGTTCAACCGTCCCAACACAAGTATATTTAAAATAATATAAAAAAATTGTTTTTTAAAATGATTTTTATCAATGAAGCATATATTAAAAAAATAATCATATATACGTTATTTAAAGAGTCATTTTAGAGATTTGACTGTTCAGAATATTTATTGACATTAGAGTTATTCTAAGATCCTAAAAAATTGGCGTAGAGGTTAATGATGAAGTTTGATATCTTTGTTGATTTCTTAAGATTCAAACCCTTAAAACTAATATTTAGAATAATTTATTAAATTATTTTAATATATACAATCGTTATAGAATGTGTAGACTCAGATTTACTGGGCCTTCCTTTCTGGGCCGAAATAGACAATACCCATATAAAACACAAATGGGTTGATAATGATATTACTCCAAGAACCCAAGACGAATTAGTGTTCTACTTTTGAAAACTGTTCTTCTGTGTTGTGAACCTGATGTCGTGAAGCAGGGCCATAAAACGTCAGCGTTTTAGACACTAAAGCCGCCAGGAAGAACAGGGCAGTGCAAGTGGAAGAAGTGGGAAGAAGTAAGGAGCTCAATTATGTGTGTTGCCAGAGTTGGTTTACCAAAACCTGCTACCCATGGCATGATTGCCCTAGCCAATCTCCTCTGCTCCATCTTCAAACCGAATCTGCTACCATGGCTGTGTTGTGAATTGTGATTCATCATTCATCGTAGCAAGCCTGGGCCCTTGCTGAAGACAAGAGGTGCCCCCTGCCAGGATTTTTCTTTTTTCTTCGAAATTACTGCCACCTGATTCCATTTCTTTCAAGGAAATCTCAAGTTCTAGCCTCTCTTTTTTTGTAATTAAAAAATAAATTCAAAGAGCTTGCAACGTTGAAAGAGATTAATAAGGAGTATATATATATATATATATACACGCACACTGATCCTAAAATGTATTCTTCGAGATTATACTGTAGATCTTAAAAATCTCTTACGTGTTTCTTGACTTTGGCTTCGTAGTTCACGGTGCGTTGCGTGGAACCGCAGAGTAAAACACAGCTATTATCAAATATTGAACTACAGTGTAAATGAAAAAACCGTTGTGCCGCAACTGCAAAAGCTCGGAAAAAATGAAAAAACGCACCAACAATTGACAAGCTAATTCAATATTTGAGAATCAAATAAATAAATAAATAAAAATACTTGAAAGCAGGAAGGAATCGATGACCCAGTCGTTTCGGCCTGTATTTTATAAACCCACTAGCTTTTTAGATCAGAAGAGGGGGCGGAACCTATAATTTAGATACTGGGAATGACAATTTTGAAAACAAAATTGAATTTGTTTATTTTATTTTTTAAATATTTTTATATCATCTTCATATATATAAAAAAATAAATTTTAAAAAATATAATGCTCTAATATATTTTTTAATACAGAATATTTTAAAAAATAAACTCAACTACATTTTTAAACATACACTTAGAAAACTAAAAATGTGTTTTGAGAAAAATCTTTGTAATTTAAAGGTTTCATGTATCATATGCGATGCTGTGAATGCACATGATCGTCTAATTGTGTTTCAAAATCAAAATGGAATTCTTTTAATCTTATAATTTTTTGTTCAACATTGTGTTTCAAAATAATTTTAAAAATAAAAATAAGATTATTTTTATGTATTTTTATATAAAAAATAAAATATAAAAAAATATTATTTTAATATATTTCTAAATAAAAAACAAATTCTTATATAATTTCAATCATTCTCCCCTTTTCCCAAAAACGACTCTCCCCGTTTGTTTGCTGTAAACTGTACAGTAATTTTCTAGAAATTATTTTTCAAATTTTCCTTGTAATTTTTAGCGGGTCTACAATTTACTTGTGATTTGTGAAAAGATGAGACATCAAAGTGATTGGTTGTGTAGCTATTTCTTGATTATTGAATCCGTACCTATCGGATTTCATGTTGAAGCTATTATCATGTCACATGTTAGTAATTAGATATTTTTTATTTAGTTTTTGTTCAGCGAGATTAATAAATTATTTTTTAATTGAGTTTTGGATGTACGGTCTGCATCCAAAATGATGTGACTAAACAAAATTCTAAGACCTAGCTAACAAAACAACTAAGCATCGGCAAAAGTATATATATTTAAAGTAATAATAATATATTCCCTCCATATATATATATATATATGTTTGTTTGTTTTTCTGGGCAAACAAGGGAGATAGAGGTGAGAAAAAAAACTATTGGAATAGAAATTAACAAGAAATAATGGATTAAAAAAAGGAAGACTTGCTGCCCTGCACAATCCCATCAGTGCTCTTTCTCAATCTCAACACGACAGCACACTTGTCACGATCAGTTTCCAAATCCCAGCAAATAGTTGGAGTTTTCTTTCGAGTCACTTCCATTTTAATCCGATTCATGAATTATTATAGACCACGAAAAGTTTGACTAAAAGACATGAAGAAGGATGGAAACGATTCCATACATAGCTAATGATGAATTTCACAGACCAGACATTTTTTTTATTATTGATAATAATTTTATAGATTAATCTAGTTAATTCAAAAAAAAATTACTCTTTTTTAATTTTATTTTTTGATATTAAATTGATTAGAAATTATAATTTATTGCAGGCATACAGACACAGACATATCAGTACTAGGAGCGACAACGTAATTAAGACATACAGAGGGATGCGAATTTATTTCGAGGAAGCTAACGTCGAGTTCGAGCCTATTCTTCATAACAAAAACATGGAACACTAGCGGAAAAAGAACAGGATGAACCGCGTCACGGTGATGGCAAGGATGAGTAATCCGATAACAGTTCCAGTGCCGATCCAGACATTTTGGAAATACACACTTACCAGGTAAGCCTTGTTTTTGTTCCAGGAGCTCTCGTAGTAATTATTCAGCTGATCGGAGAGAGCATCGTAACCAGAAGTGACTTCTACTATTTCCAGGCAAAGTTTATTGATAAGGCTCGCCACAGATTTACTGTCACCGAGCCTGCTAACAATAACCTTATTTTCAATGAGCAAATCCACATCCTTTTCCACGTCCACGAGAAAATCCAATAGCTTAACATAACGGCAGATGTACTCTTGTCCTGGATAATGACACTGCTCCAAGGCCATGAGGTTTCGGAAGAGACATTCGGTGCAGTTGTCGATCTCAAGTTGTGGCATATGCAACTCGCCTTTTTTTATTGCGGACTTCTCATTTACATTCCATGCTCTTATGTCAAGCAAGCATCCATCCGGCAATAACCTGAACTTGATTCCTGCTTGGTGCAGCATGGTTGCGCTATAAAGATTTTTAACTTGCTTTCCGCCTGGTGATTCTAACTTCGGGTGCTTGAAGGACAGAAAATATCTCACCAGATCAGTGAAATGCAACGTTTTATATTGCTTGGTTTCAACCGGCAAGGTTTTGTTCTTACTATAATTCTCAAAGTAGTGGCAGGAGAGGTCCAGAAAGGGAGGATATCTGGCCTTGTAGTGGTCGGTGGCATGGTTATACAATTCCTCCAGAATGAAGAAAGGAAGCTGATTTTCAAGCAATATCAGGTCCCGTTGAATCGCGGCTCTCAGCCAGGGTTTGCCTATGATAAAATCATCTTCATACATGTTGCGATTGACCGAATACTCTTTATTCTTCAAGAAGAGCTCGAAGATGAGCACGGCATCCAACAGAATCATCTTCACGAACTGATCGCTACTAATTTCAAAGGAACTAGCTGCGTAACAGCGTCTGATGCCATCTTCACGATCTTTAATGATGCTCAAAAGTTCTTTCAAGGATTCGTGCAGTACTTGCTCCTTTGGTTGCCCTCGCAATCTCTTACAAAATTCTATCAGATACCTCTGCTTCTGAATTTCCATAGGCTTCAGGTTTTCACTATCATGGTGGAAAGGACCTATAGAGATTACCTGAGGAGTGTAGGCAGCTCCGTTTAAATTGCGAATTGGAGCAGGAGCTTTGTAGATACATTCGTCTTGCCGAAAGGTAGTCTCCAACTCTTCTGGCATTTCAATTACAATCTCTTCCCATGTTTTTTCAACAAGATTCAAAGAGCTTGCTAATTCATTTTCCCCCATCTGTGGAATCTTTCTGCTCGCGTGACAAAGGAAACAACAGTCATCACTAGCTATATATAAAATTAACTTCTCAAAACAATTAACTCCATACATACTCGCTAGCAAAAACTGAACCCATCTACTGAAACTTGTCTTAGATACAGTCAAAGCATAACATGAAAAATGGCATGATGGCAAGTCTACAACTCACTACTGTGCAAATCCATCAAATTTATCAGGAGTCTGACTTCCATGGCATATCAAACTTTGACCACACGATGGCTCGTTTGGAACAACTAGTTGCTTGCTCGGTTTCTTCTACTAACCCAGCAAGCCAAATGTATGGCTCAGGGTTTTTGATCTAAATAAAAAGAGCTATAACCAGACATTAACCGGAATACTTGGAGTAATAGTAATTATAAGAAACCTTCAGTGATTTGGGAACTTCAAACATTCTCAGTTGTTGGAACAAAAATAATTAGACAAGGGAATGGAAGTACCTGTGCCTGAGAAGCAGAGGATATAGATTTCCTGAATGCTGTCGTGATACGTTGGATCCAGTCTCTCACTCTCTGTCTGTCTCTGTGTTTTGTGCTCTTGGATATGGAGTTGGTACTCTTTATACAGCTATCAGACCTTTGGGAGGAGAACGGGGTTTACCGACGGTGACGCATCCATGGTGACACAACTTGACACCTCTATTATTAGATTTTGTGTGTAATAATTAAGTAGAAGTAAATTACGTACTCCCAGATGAAATTTTATTTTTTCATCCATATACAAAATCTCTAATTAAAAATCTTAAATTTATAATTCTTTAAATAAACCTTGAAAACAAAAGTAACAATGAAAAACTTTAAACTTTCTCAGTTGGTGGGACAAAAATAATGAAAAGGGAGGGGGGGTACTGGTTTATACAGCCATCAGACCTTGGGAGTTGAGCGGGTTGACCCACGGCGAAGCATCGTGGTGAGTATACAATTAAGAAGAAGAATAAAATATAATATTTATATTCTCGATCATTTTAAATCTCGTAAAATATCTTTGAAACAAAACAAAATATCCCGACAAGTACATAAACAAAACAAAGGAAAGGAAAGGAAAGGAAAAGAAGAGGTTACGCAAGGAAAGTAAGGAGAAAAAGATAAGGATGAGTTTATTCTCTTGGTGAAAGGTAACTTTTGACTGTGCTACAGGGCGGTTGCCATGGCCGGGAGAGAGACAGCTGCAAGAAATTGTTGGCGTTCTCAGCTGGGTGATTGCAAGGCCTATTGATGCCTGAGGTGCTCCAAGCGCGACATTAATGCTGTGCTTTGAAAAGACGTGGCTCCCGACAAGTAAAAATATATTATTTTTAATAATTTAAAAATTATATATATTTAATCTAAAAATATTAAAAACAAATACAACATTTATACAGTATTTGTTTTTTATCGTATTTATTTATTTATGTTTTTAGATTTTTTTTGAGGATTTTATTTTTATCAGATTTTATTCTGAAATTTTAATTTATATAGATATAGGTTATCTTTGACATAGGTTATCTTTGACATCAAGTTCTGAAGGGATATTACGTGATACCAAAATACTCAGATCTACTTAGCAAGTTTTACTTTTGAATCAGACACGCTCATTTTATAAAAATTGAAAACAACCAAGATTTACTCAGATAATAAAAAGAAATCTTCAACGTCAAATTGCTTCAATTTTGATCATCTATGCTAAAAAGAGGGGACACGATGCAATAACAAGGTATTGACGAATTTATTTACTAACGAAAACCTTGTTGCTAAGCATTTTGAAAATTCTTGACACAAATAAATTAGTAAAAAAGATACCAAGAATAGATATTTAATTAAGATGACAAGAGATTAAATATATCTTAAATTTAGATCCATTCAATAACCAGTTCTCGGCTAGAAAAGTTTGAAATTTACATTCTTCAATTTTGATTTATTTGGAATTTAATAATTTTTGATCAATTTTTGTATGTTTGCTGTTACTTAAAAGAGGTTTTACACTTGAAAGTCACAGGACTTTCATTGACTTGTTTTTTAAAATCTTGAAAAACATGTTTTTTGGTAGTTGGATTTTAATGGTTCGTACGTAGTTAGGTTTATTGGTAGTTGGATTTTAATGGCTGGTTCAACAGTCCCCCCACAAGTATATTTATAGCGTACTGCTCGAGAGTCTCTTCTGCTACCATCGCTCATTAGTTTTCTTCAAATTATTTTTTAAAATATTTTTTATTTAAAAATATATGAAAATAATTTTTTTTATTTTTAAAAAATTATATTTGATATTATTATATAAAAATATCAAAAAAATTATTTATTTTTAATCTATTTTTTAAACACATTGTCAAACACTCACTTGACCCATGATAAGTCAGCTAACTGTTATAACAATAATTATGACTGTGAAATCACTACGTGTAAGCTCGAGGACCATAAAATCCTAAAAAATTGGCGTAGAGGTTATTGATGAAGTTTGTTTATCTTTATTGATTTATTAAGATTCAAACCCTTAAAATTAATATTTAGAGGAGTTTATTAAATTAAATTAATATTTAGAAGAGTTTATTAAATTATTTTAAATATATTAACTAAAATATAAATGGTGTGGGCGTTTTACTGTGTAGTGCACTGTAACATGTGAGGTGATTCACTGTGGACTGCTACAGTGCACTGACATGTTTATCCTTAATGGTCTCAGGGTGGGTGGTGTTGTCTGGGGGTGTTTTTGTTTTTCGCTCTCTTTTGTTTCTGTCTTTTGGAGAAATCAAAACGAGAGAGAAGGACAGCGTTAGGAATGTCGCTGCTTCCTTCAACGCCGCAGATGGCCAAAATGACGTAGTATTCATGCGAAGAAGCAGAGGGCTCAAGGATCTCTTGCTGCTGCTGATGCTCCTGTTGCTTGGAGGAATCAACGTGATCGTCATGGGATGGTTGGCTGGATCTAAGCTCTTTTAAGGAAGCCAAGCAACAGAGTATAAAGGAACACCATATTTTTGCAGGCTTTGAGAATTTGCCTCTTTGTTCTTTCCCCTCGGTTTCCTTCTACTGCTCCTACTCCTTCGCACTGTGTTTTAGATCATTATTAAAACTATTTACTATCAAGTTAAAATATTATAAATATTGTTTTATCTTGGCAACTCGGTTACTGGTCAAGCAAAAGATCAGAAGATTTAAATAATAAATTATAGGTTGAATTCATGGGATGCTCATTTAAGGAACTCAGTTGTTATGAGTACAACAAAAGATGAAAACAAGTAATAAATTAATTGTGGGTTAAACTCATGACCATGAGTTGTTGATGGAACTCAGTTATTATGAGTACAACAAAAGATGAAAACAAGTAATAAATTAATTGTAGGTTAAACTCATGACCATGAGTTGTTGATATAATCACAGAGGAAAAGGAACACACACATATATAATAATTTGTAGCATAAAACATTTTTTTTAATATTAGAAGCTTTGATTAATAATAATATTAATTTGATTTTTTAATAAAAAAAGTCACATACTTATACAAGAAAAATAATAAATCTCAAATGTCTATTAAAAAAATTAAAATCTAATATATACATCAACAAAAAAATAAAGCTATTATCCAAATTTGTTTTTTTTTTATGGCTATAATAATTTCATGCTGGTGATATTATTGAAACCTGTTAAACAAATAAATTTATATCAATTTAAAATTCATATATTTTATAAAAAAACTTGCACTCCACAAGAATTTTGCACGGATTTATTATTTTGCCCAAATTTATATTATAATAAAAAAATCTCACACAATTAATATTTTTTTTAAATTGAAAAAAATATGGTTCGACGCATGACAGTGCGGGTAAATAGCTAGTACATATAAAACGTGTGGGGATTCACTGTAGTCCCCCACACAAAGCACTGTGGATTTCCACAGTGCTCTTCTTTTTTTTCAATTTTTTTCTGATTTTTTTTTCTTTTTTTAATTTCTTTTTTCTGATTTTTTTTTCGTTTCTTTTTTTTTTCTTTTTTCTGATTTTTTTTTATGGTTAAAGTTTTTTTTCTGCTTATATATAATTTTATTTACTATACATATAAAGCGTGTGGGGATTCACTGTAATCCCCACACAAAGCTTTCCACAGTGCTCTTCTTTTTTTCAATTTTGTTTTCTGATTTTATTTCTTTTTTCTTTTTTTTTCGTTTCTTATTTTTTTATTTCTTTTTTCTGAATTTTTTTTTCATTAATTTTTTTATGGTTAAAGTTTTTTTGCTTATATATAATTTTATTTATATAAAATTGAAATTAAAATAGAAAAATTATTATTATATTAAATATCCAGTCTACAGGAACGACCTGATCTATTATTATTATATTAAATTTTGCATATATAAATATTATATTTCAATTTTACACCAACAAATCCTATTAATTTTTTTAACCCCGACAATTATAAAAATTACTTGCTCAGCCTGCAACGCATGATGCGGTCCATTTTTTTAATTTTCAAGTCAAGTAATTTTTTGCCGATTAGTTTTCATTTGATTTTTATTTGATCTTTTGTTAAAGTTATTATGATTTTTAGTCTTTTATTTTTTCATTTTTTATTTGTTCTTTATTTTTTCTTTTATTGTTTTATTATTATTATTTTCAAATCAAATGAATCTTTTTTACCTCATAATTTTTATTTTATTTTTTGTTTGATCTTACGTTAAAATTATTATGATTTTTTAGTTTTTATTTTTACATTATTAACACGATAATAATAATAATAATAATAATAATTTCAGTTATTTTCCTTACTTACTATTTTATTAATGTTTTTCAGTTTTTCCTCTCCAAACAATTTGATAATCTTTATTGTTTTAATAGTAATAACAATGATAATTTTATATGTTGAGACTTCAATGTTGCTGTTTTTATAATAGGATATGGTGATCTGTTTTATTATATTAAATTTTGCATATATAGATATTATATTTTAATTTTACACCAGTGAGATCCTATTAATTTTTCAATCCAGACAATTATAAAAATTGCTTGCTCAGCCCATAGCGTAGTGTGATCCATTTTTTAATTTTCAAGTCACATAATTGTTTTTCCAGATAGTAATTTTTATTTTTGTTTTATCATATATTTGATTTTTTATTTGCTCTTTCTTTTATTTTTATTGTTTTTTCAAGTCAAGTAAATTTTTCTGCCTCATAATTTTTATATTTATTTTTTGTTTGATCTTTTGTTAAAATTATTTGGATTTTTAATCTTTCATTTATTTTTGGTTTTTTCATTAGAATAACAATAATAGCAACAATAACAACAACAACAATAAAAACAACAACAACAACAAAAACAACAACAAAAACAATAATAATAATAATAATAATAATAATAATAATAATAATAATAATAATAATAATAATAAGAATAATAAGAAGAAGAAGAAGAAGAAGAAGAAGAAGAAGAAAAAAAACTTAGTTATTTTTCTTACTTGCTTTTTTGTTAATGTTTTTCAGTTTTTTTCTCTCATGATAATTTGATATTTTTATTGTTTTGACAATGAATCGCAATGATAATTTTAGATGTTAAGACTTCGATGTTACTATTTTTATAATCAGGTTTAGTTATCTGTTTTATTATATTTTATTTTTGGACCAACATATCCTATTAATTTCTTTCATCCCAACAATTATAAAAAAATTTACTCAGCCCGCAACGTAGTGCGATAAATTTTTTTTAATTTTCAAGTCAAATGTTTTTTTTTCCAGTCAATAATTTTTTTTCATTTATTTTATTTTTTTATTTGCTCTTTTGTTAATGTTTTTAAACTTTTTTTTAGCCTTTGATTTAATTTCGTTTTCTTCCCCTTATTAAAACAATAATAATATTAATATTAATAATAATAATAATAATTTTATTTTTGTTCCTATGTGCTTTTTATTAATATTTTTTTGTTTTTCCCTCATATTTGTTGAATAATGTTTATTGTTTTGACAATAATAGTGATGATAATTTTAGTAGTCAAGACTTCGATATTACTGTTAGTATGATTAAAAATGTTCATCCCTTTCAGTATATCAAATTTTATATGTTAAAATATTATATTTTAATCTCAATAACTGTAAATTTTTTTTGTTTCACCCGCACTATGCCCGCAACTTAGTGCGGGCATTTAGCTAG
>CM063601.1:3190556-3292817 GCA_032356905.1 Salix exigua
CGTTTTCAGACAAATATAATTTTAAAAAAACTCACATCACTAAGTCTTGTTTGACTTGCGTTTTAAAAGTATTTTTGAAAAACAAATTTATTTTTTATTTCAAATTAAGTATTTCTAGTTTTTTTAGATAATTTTTATATACTAATGTCAAAAATATTTTTTTAATATATTTTTAAATAAAAAATAATTTTAAAAATAGCCTCCAACATAATTCAAAACAGTAACCTGTGGCGTTGAGTATCCAAGTAAAACAATGATAATTTTACCACTCACGGAGCCCTGTGTAACTGACAGCGCACCGCTTTGAGGTGTTAGGATAACAATTTTTTTTTTTTTGAAAATAAAATAAAATAAAAAACTGAAATATATTCTCAGACAACAGCACCACCTTGCCTTTGCATGGAAAGCCTGTTTAGTGCGAACGTGCGTGGAAAATACATAAATCTGCCTTTGCCATGTCCGTCGTCGAATCAAATGAAACCTAAGCTCCTTTCCACGGGCGAGCTTGCCTGGCTAGAAAGGTTTGCTATTTCTTTTTCTTGGCAGTTAAAGTAGCCTATTTCTTGTGATGATTTTTTAAAGTATTTATTATGTCGAAATATATCAAAATAATATTTTAAAAAAATTATTTTTGAAATCAGTACATCAAAATGATTTACAACACACAAAAATATATTCATTTAAAATAAATAAAAAATCAAATTTCGGTCAAAAATCGATAGGATCACAATGTGAACCAGGTTGCTTATTGATTAAGATTGAGTTAGGTATACTCTTCAGGTTTTTAATTAAGGACTCATCCTTCGCGTCATTGATTAGTATATTGTGAAGAACACTAGTGTTTCTCAAGCAGAGTGATGGTGTTCACTTGCTTCTAAATTTACCAAACAGCACCGTTTTCGTTTTATGGTTAAGTTTTTATTTCCATGTATTCCCGATAAAGCATAATTATGAAAAACTCTGTGTCCTGTTTTAAATAAAGCCCGTGGCCTTTTCTATTAATTTATTTTCCAATTTTACTTTTAATATAATATTTTTACTGAGTCTTGTCATCATGGGTTGATTGTGATTTTTTGTATTTTATACTATAAAATAAAATAAAAAAACTAATCTAATCCAGTAGAGCTGACACCAGAAAGAACATGATTTGATTTTTTTACTTGAATCTATCAAAAAACAATTTAATTCAAGACTCTTGTTGAATCTTAATTTTCTAAATTAAAATTGCTATACCAACTTTAATAACATCAACAAAAAGTTTGTAGCCGTCTGGTTTTTTTTTCTCAAGCTGCAGTGGCAGAGGGGTAGGACTTGGTTGACTGCCAATTATATGCATGGAAACAACCATAATTGCTCCTTGCTGTTTGTTTGTCTATTATCTGGTGTCAAGGGTGCATATCTCTGTGTATATTTGAAAGTATTTTTTGTATAAAAATATATTAAATAATATTTTTTAAAAATTATTTTGATATTAGCACATTAAAATAATCTAAAAATAATATTTTTTTAATTTAAAATGAAATATGAAAATAAAAATATTTTTTAAAAAAATATTTTCAAACACTCCCGGACATCCGTGCTTTTCTTTTTTTAAGCTACAAATTGTAGCAGAGAGAAACAAATCTGTCCCTGGCAAATATTCGTCAAGGGAGGGGGGGGCTGAAAGTTGTTCGAAGCTCATCGCTGACACCTGGCAAAAACGTGATGAGGAAAATCATGTCTAGTAACATCATTAATTAGTGAAGAATTATCGTTTCCTGAGCCTATCAACATCAAACTGTCAGAGTTTTAGAGTTTCTCCGAGAAAAATCATTCCAGGATGTTCTTGGTCTTGGGCTGACAATCACCTTCGTATAACTGGTGTCGTTGAAATTTTTACGTAGCATAACATGATACCACGTGAATTTATTGATTTGATTATGAATTTGAATCTTATTATTTTTATTTTATTTAATAAAAATTAAACACAAAATATTATGAGTTTATATGTAAATTTCAAACTCAAAGAACTTTTATTTAAGATGATGTGTTAAAGAATAATTTAAATCATATTCTAAAAATTTACCTAATAGCTAAGCTTTTAAATAAGATGTTAATTAACATTGTTCATTGATGCTTAAGCTTTTTTATTCCTTGTCGTTTAAGGAAAAATTAAAAAACTAATTCTTGTTAAATATGTTAATCATTTCAGTGTTGTCCTTGAACTCAACAACTTAGAAAAGATAGCCTTTCTGATGTGAAGTTGGGTGTCGGCAGGATAATTTGGGGGTGTTTGGCACTACTTTTATTTATATTGGATGATGTTTTTTAAAAGTGTATATATATATATTATATAAATTGATGTTTTTTATAGTTTTTATGATTTTAACGTATTAATATAAAAATATATTTTAAAAAACACTTCAACCGTAAACAACTCCTAAAGTAGAATGGTAGACCAACATAAAATTGATAAACAAATATATCAACACACGAGGAAAAAGAATAAAGAAAAAAAATCTAAGCATCCCGTCTATGTTGATTTCTTATTTATTTTAACAACGTATAGTTCCAGGGAAAAAAAAACAGTAAACATTATTTCCTCGCATGGATCCGGGATCCGGGGAGATACATGGCCCTGAAAAGTGATTTTCCAACGAATTTGAACTTTGAGTTTTTTTTTTTGCTTTAAAATAGTTTTTCTAAGGTTTTAAAATAATTTTAATATAATGATGTTAAAAATATTTTTGTTATTAATAATTTTAATATAATGATGTTAAAAATATTTTTCTAAATAAAAAAAATATTTGAAAAATCTAACAATCATACTTGCATGCAACCTGCGGAAGGGATGGATGATGGTGACTAGGGATATTTAATGTTTGTATGGTAGTTTGATTGAAATTATTTTTAAAAATGATTTTTATTTAAAAATATATTAAAATGATTTAAAAATATTAATATTTTTAATTTAAAATAAAATAAAATTATTTTTTTAAAAATACTTTTAAAACACAATACTAAATACTAATACTTTTTAATTTAAAATAATTTTATTTTCTTAAAAAATATTTTTAAAACACAATACCAAATATCCAGTTACTAGCAAAATTATTTCAAGTTTCAAAATCAAAAGCTATCCTAAATACACAGAAACCCACCTGGCTAGCAAAATTTGAGCCCAAAACTACTGGGCTCGTGTTGGTCTGCAAAAATTGCAAAAGCCTCCCTCTTAAGGATTTCATCTCGGACCGAGCAGGCGTGTACGAAGCTGGATCCGTTCCAAAATATCTGGTTTTCACCCGATCCGTTCGAAAATTGCCCAAAATTTTGAGTTTTGATGCTCTGGGCCCTTGCCTTTCACACTCATCAACCACCCGGCCCAGCCCATCAAGGAATATTCTTCCATTGTTTATTCTCGACATAAATTATTAAATTATTTATTTTCTTGCATGTGGTTATTCAATTAACAAGAACTTGTAAGAAATAATAAATTAAAAAAAAAAAGATCAAGTTCCCACCCCGCAAGAACTTAGTCTCGAGATGAATTATACAAGATTCAAATCGACACAAGGAGAGGGAAATTCGGACTAGGTCAAACCATTATCATTTATATTTTTTATAAGATAGGGAGGTTGACTTTGGTTAGAGGTTGATCCATCATTTTATTGAGTTAACTTCAATTAATCTTTAAACAATATTGTTTTATTTTTTAAAATAAAATTATCTTATTTTACCATAAATAATAACGCGTTAATTTTAAATACTAACCTTCCAGCCGATATTTAAAATTGTAGCTTCTAGATGAATTAACTATTCTTCTCTCTTATTAATTTATATCATAAATAATTAGGTATTTGTATATCATAAAGTACCTACATCCTTTGACATGTTCCCGAGGAGAAAGAATATATATTTTTTAAGAATATAGCTATCATGTGTCATAATCTTTGACTCCGTACCTAAACCCTACTCTTATCATATTCACTTTAAATAAAAATATTATTATTATTATTTAAATACTAGGTTAAATAAAGTAATAATCATTGCATTTGTTTGTACCCCTAATTCTCCCAATATTTAGTGCTCGTTTGACATTGCGATATTACTAGTTTTTGGTCGAAATTTAAAAAAAATATTTTTTTTTTACTTTAAATGAATATATTTTTGTGTGTTTTAGATCATTTTGATGTGCTGATTTTAAAAATAATTTTTAAAAAATAAAATAAAAAACATCATTTTTATGTATTTCGGCACGATAAACACTTTGAAAAGCTACCGCAACCACACTCCCAACAGACTTACAACCCTACACTTGTTGTCTTCAAACTATTATTTTTCCATTTTTTTTATTTGATAATCAAAGATCATTGATCTATCATCCAACTATGAAAACTTGTTTTATAGATATATTTGTAGATTTTTCTACCGGTCAAAAGATATAATGATATGAGAGACCCCCTCTATCTCTCTCAAAGTGCCTGGTAGAATTGGAAATTAGACTGAACACCACCGAGTATTGACCGCAATGATGCTGATCAACGATTCTGTATCACCGTGATCGTCGGTGCCCTCAAATTCAAAATGCCGTGAAAACTGAAAACCATGGCGTGGATGGTCGTGAAATGGACGGCACCACCTGGCTGTCCCATACCTCCTCCCTGAACGAAAGCATAATCGATGGAGTCACCACCACGTACACGGCTGCAGTCACTCAGCCGCTGCTTGTTTCATAAATTGTATAGATTCTCTCCTCCCACTTGAAAATAAATTAAACCCATCATAACGATAGTATTTCCTGATTAAAATCCAACTTTTTTTTTATTTTTTTAATAATAATGTATATATTATTTAAAAAATACACTGAGCTAGCAAAAGACGAAGAAGGCACGCCTCTGCCAATTATTTCTAGGGCACCCGTGACTGAAAACGAAACATGTCCAACAACTAATTAGATCTCCGTATTTTCTCTCTTTCACGTACTGTTTGTAAATCTTGAAGTTGACTTTTCAAATATTCTACAGGGCTCATAAATTTGGCTTACAGATTTTGGTGGTCAACAACAGGTTCACTTTAATGCTCTATCCAATAACTGGTTGCTTCGACGACCAGCTCTTTCAGCAATGAAAGAAGCAATTAAGAGAGCACGGGGTTGATCATATAATAGTTGTCCGGGTGCTAAGAGTTCGAGATTATAAGATTTGATTTTCCTATGATTTCATGTTTGAATCATATAATTGCTAATATGATAGTTACTAAAGGTTTATATAGTCATTAACTTTAAGATCCATGATTTTTTTTTATATATAAACCACGCGGTGTCCCAGACGTTGGCCTAAACTAATACACGTTCGTATCGGGTGAGCCTTGAAGGGTTGAAAGTACTCCCCAAATAGTCGGCTTCATACAAAAGAAGATATTGAATCTTTGATCTATTTTAAGAGACGAAAATACCCTCACAACTCATGTCAGAACCTCTTTAATTCTTTGGATAAGATCCATGAAATTAATAGTTGCGCATATACTATCTTGAACACCCACATTGATTAAAAAAACAAAACAGAGCATGGACTCTTCGATGGATAACTGATCTTAGTAATTATCGAAGTAGGAGAAATGTTAAATCAACATTACAAAAGTTAGTCAACGTAATTAATATAAGATCATGGGCCCTGATCTTTGATTTATTTGTTGACAAATGATAGATGAACACTTGTAATTACTATTCCTTTCTTTCTATCTGCCCTCCTGTGACCAGTACACAGCTCTGCGCGAGCATGCATGCCCTAGTTGTGACTGGGGAATCGTTTCTTAATTTTTGGGAAAAAGATTGGTTGAGAACAGCTAGTATCGACCGCATACTATTATTATCATTTTAACATTAATTAGCAAAAAAAAATAAAAAAATAGAGGGGTTGAGGCTTTAAGCGATGTGATTTTATTTATTTATTTATTTATTATAATGATATTTTATCAATGATTTTTTCTCGATGTTTCTTTTTTATAAAAAAAACAATTACCATTTAATATTCAGTTTATATTTTATCAAGTTATTCTAGTCTCATGACATATATTATAGGCTTGGTCTTTGATGTGCTAACCTAATTAACTAAAGTTTTTTTTTTTCCTTTGAGAATTTAGTTTTATGATATATTTTGATTTGTTTTAAAAGATGATATATTGGTCACAGTACCAAGGTTGTGGGTTCTGATACTTTAATCCCGATTAAATAAATTTATTTATTATTTTTTAATAGGTTATTTTTATCTCATAGCCCAAGTCTCAGTCCTTCAACATTGGATTTGCTTTTTATTGGGTTGTTCATGTTTTATGAACCAAGTCACAAGTTTATTAAGTTAGACTAGTTGACTTAGTTTTTTTTTATTCTTTTTTCAATTGATTCCCCCCTTTAATTTTATCAACTGATACTTTGTTTGATTGTGAATTAGACTTCATGATTTATTTTTAATTTGTTTTTTATTATTTTATTCTGGTCTAAAAAATAACACCTGAATGGTTAGCCCGGGTTGACTTGACTCGTTTTTCATGTCACTTTTTTATTAAAGTTTTCATAGATTTCATCATTGAATACCATATCTGACATGAACGATTTGGAATCGAGTTTTATAATCTGTTTTGTTTTGCTCTTTATAGAACTATTTTAATCTCATGATCAAAGTTGCATTTTTGCAAGTTAGTTGGGGTTAAATCATGTTATTTTTTTTTGCAATGATATCATTTCTGTCTCATGACTCAGGTTATAAGCTTGATGAATTGACTCGGGTTGGACCTTCTAAATAGCCTAGCAAATACTTTATGAAACATAATAGGAGGATAAAATTAAAAAAAAAGGTCTGGTCAACAAACTAGATGAAATAGCCATAATTTTTTTATTTTAATTGTTATATCGTGCTAAAATTTGATTAGGAGATCCTACAAATTTAACTATATAAGGTGTTCAATTGGTTTTGACGAATTACTGTGAAAGGCCTTCAAATTAAAACTATAAGATGCTATTTTATTTTGTTTTATTTTCCAAGTCTGTACAGATTCTAATTGTCTGTTCCCTGTAAAAGATAAACTAAGACCTATTTAAAGAGCCATAAACCTTTGCGTGTGGCATACAAATTTAAAAAAAGAACTTATTTAGTAATAAAACTACAATTTGGGGTTTTAATTATTGAGATAATTTTATGTTTCCATCATAAAATTTCACAGCATAATTGAGAAACACATAATAAATTAAAGAAAAGGGTTCGTGATTTAAAACATGTTTCTTGAATTTCTATTTGAATCTTCAACAACCTATACACGGATGAATGAACACTACAGCATGGTTGAATTTGATTTGCATTTATTATTATTATTATTATTATGATTATTAATTATTAACTAAATGGTCAAGATTAAGTGTACTTATTAGAGAGAGAGGTGCCATACATTTCGTGATTTGTTTTTTTTAAAAAGGAAAAAACCTCTGTACTTGTGGAACTAAATTATCAACTCGTTCAACAAAATTAGTAGAAAAAGACTAGATGCGTGATTTATTATTGCTCTGCCAGCAACAGACGTTGTTGACCATGTACATGGCGACACTAGTAAGTTGTCTGTTCCCTGTAGAATCTAAAGTCAATCGCATGCATCTGTTGGGCTTGCGACTTTTTATTTACAATGACAGAACTCGAATACTTCCACCGCACATGGATGTGCACTAGCTACTTCTAGGTATATCTTACAAAAAAAGTAGGTGAAATTGAGGTTTAAAGTCCATGTAGATCCAAACCTTGTTTTTGTTTTTGTTTTTGTTCTTGTTCTTGTTTTTTCAAGATTATAATAGTTAATTTGAAGTTTTTCTCGAAGAATGACTTCGCTAAGTCTCTCTTGTCCATTGTCACTTCCCAACTGGAAAAAAATTGTAGTATTTTTTATAAATGTTCATTTTTGATAATTTTTCCCAAGAAAAATATGTTTTTTAGCAATTTTTTATTCTAATCTTCCCAACTTAACTGTTTTAAAAAATCCTTTTCGAATCAAATCAGGATACATCATATAAGGGTCCGATTTTTAAATTTTTATTTATTAATATCTAGCAGTTGTTTAACTTGTCTGCACCAGGCTTTTGATCTACTGCAGGAAATTAAAGGGATGCCCAGCAACTTAATAATTCAGTATGGACCCCATATATAGTTGTGTTGTTGTATAGAAATCCAGACAGGTCAGAAATAGTTGACAGGGTTTAGAATTCAAAGATTTATCAACAGATATAGAAGAAAAGGTTTTCATTTTCTTGTAACCTCTGCTGGTTCTGAAGTTTCATCGAAGTTTCCCTATGGTTTACCATAATTGAGAGGAAAAGAGAAGCCAAAAGAGGCTTATTTACTCAACAAAAGTAATAAAAGCAAAACAAGAAAAGTAAACCATGGAAGTCTGTCCTGTCTAAATTTTTGGGTAAAGGTATTTGAATCTCTGCATGTCTGTATCTCTAGGTTTCTCTTTTTAGTTCTTTTTATTCCATATGTTGTCTTTATGCATGAAACCTGCCAATCTCTCTTCTCTCCCCATGTTTTCTTGTTTCGTATTCGGTTCACTTGATTTTAAGTTTTGACCATTTTTTGTGTGTTTTCATTTGTTGTTGTGAATCTTTTTCTTGGTTATCTGGGTGTACTTAATATCACTGTGATATCATATTGATATCCTGAAGTTTGGAGCTTTGATTATGCCTTTTCTCTTGATCATCTGAATTTTGTTGTTTGTGCTTTCAAGGTCAGTTTTTGAAGGCAGGGAAAAAAATTGGCATTTTGAACAAGATCCCTACTGCTAGTTCTATCCATCCAACTTTGTGGGAAAAAATGAAGTGTTTTCAGAACTACTTCAAGGACAAATCAAGAAGCAGGGGACAAAGATCAGCGCCGGAATTGAAAGAGCGAAGCACAACGAAGACCGATGATTCCTTATGCACTACTGATGGGATGATTAAGTCTTCAGGATCAGAAACTTCACGCAGAGGTATACCAGAAATGTATGAAGAGAAGGCTCATAATCTGAGAGTCTTTTCTTTCTCAGAGCTCAGAAATGCAACTAATGGTTTCAATAGGCTGCTTAAGATTGGGGAAGGTGGATTTGGTAATGTCTATAAGGGTTCAATCAAGCCTCTTGATGGAAAAGGTGATCCCATTGTTGTTGCAATCAAGAAGCTTAACGCAGATGGCTTCCAGGTATGACTTTTAAGCCTGGGATTATATATCTATGCAATTGGAATGAAGATTAGTGGCATGCCCATCTTGAATTCAAATTTCACATAATGTTCTGGTAATCATCTTTTATAAGTTCATTCTTATAGCGGTGACTGTTTTTTCCTTCTTTTTTTTTTTGTTTCTTACAGGGTCATAAACAATGGGTGACAGAAGTTCAATTTCTGGGTGTTCTGGAGCATCCAAATCTTGTCAAACTTTTAGGATACTGTGCTGTGGATGGCGAAAGAGGTATCCAGAGACTTCTTGTGTATGAGTTTATGCGAAATAAAAGTTTAGAAGATCATCTTTTCAGCAAGGCATATCCTGTAATCTCCTGGAAGACAAGATTAGAGATAATACTTGGAACAGCTCAAGGATTAGCTTTTCTACATGAAGGGTTGGAAGTTCAGGTTCTCGTCTAAAACATGCTTCATAAGTACTTTTGCGCGTGCTCATCTGCATATATCAGCCCTGTTTATGTGAAAACAAACAGAGCTTGTAGGTTTCTTCAAAGAATTTCCACAGCGGACTGAAATTTGGTCAATGAACCTTATAATCTCTCCCCGGTGGATCAACAGCCTTTTACGAGGCTTTATGGCATCAGAATGTTACCTAGGGTAGAAAATCTTATAGAAGAACCTTTCTTATGAGCTGAAATCCTGTTGTCCCCGTGGCTTGATTGTAGTTCAGTATCTCTTAAAACAGTAAAAAGAATGAAGCAACAAGTGATGCAGCATTAAAACTTTTGATAACAGGTTCCTTCTGTCTAAATCTGGAGTTCAATGTCCTTGGATTCTGGCATAGTTAAATATTCATCGAATCTGTCATATCCAGTACTTGGGGCATGCAATATGTTATGTTCAGGTCCTTTGAATTTTAGTTTATTCTTCGATTGTTTACCCTTTTCTATTTCCTTTTTGCAATCGTTGCTGTAGGTTATATATCGAGATTTCAAAACTTCCAATGTGTTATTAGATGAAGATTTGAAGCCAAAGCTTTCAGACTTTGGACTTGCTAGGGAGGGACCAACAGCTGGACAAACGCATGTCTCGACAGCAGTGAGTGTCGCGAACATTTGTTTGTTGCTTCAGATGCCGACTGCATTCTTCTCATGGGATTATTTTTATGATAACAGGTGGTGGGGACATATGGATATGCCGCACCAGATTACGTTGAGACAGGGCATCTCACCACCAAAAGTGATGTTTGGAGCTTCGGTGTGGTGCTATACGAGATTCTTACGGGCAGGCGATCATTGGAAAGAAACAGGCCGAGAGGGGAGCAGAAGTTATTGGAATGGGTAGAGCAGTTCCCTGCTCATAGTAAAAAGTTTGGTTTGATAATGGATCCACGGCTTGAAAACCAGTATTCAATGAGCGCAGCTCGGAGAATTGCCAGGTTAGCAGACAGTTGTTTGTTAAAGAGTCCAAAAGATCGACCAAAGATGAGTCAGGTGGCAGAGACCTTGGAACAGATAATCCAAGATTCAGATGAAGGAAACCCTTCGAAGAAGAGTTTTGAAGCCACCGAAAATGACGACCTGGTTGACTCGAGGAAGAAGTCAGATCATACACAGGCCTCCGAGTCTTGGAAACGGCGAATGGCTCACTTGGCAAAACTCAGTGAGCATGCCGACAGTGCCAGTAAAAGAAGATTTGTTATCATGCAGAGGACCAAAGTACCCTGAATCATCATTGGTATGTTCTGATGATTCAAAGGTTAAACACTGTGACTGCTGATATAGATCAAATACAAAGAAGGAACTTTTCTGTGTTAAATTTTCTGTTTTTTTCCACTTAAAAAAAATGAAAAAGATTCAACCTAAGCTGATATATGAATTTGACTCAAAGGCTGAAAGCTCTTCGTATACTTGTTTCACTCGGAAATAATCAGAATTGAAACAAATCTAAACCTACTTCTCGAAGAGAATATTAGGAAAATGTGCTGCTCAAAAGCCTGGAATCATTAACGCAAGATACAAATACAGCAGCGAGCTTGGCCATGCGGCAAAGCTACAAATTGTAACAATCCAAACGTATATATACCAGCTTCACACAATCATCCAAGCCTAAATTCTAAACTCGGCTGGACTGGCTTCCATGCGATTTTAATTAAGAGGCTGAGAAGATATGCTCTCAACCATAAATTTTCCCTCTTTATACCCTCCAAAGCTCTGAGACAATCATAAGAATCATGAAAAAAAAAATTGAGATGAAGTGCCCACATGGCATCCAAAGATAATCTTCGGACAAGAATTGTACACTGTAATACAGGCAGGTGCAAGCCAGGGAATGAACTCAGAGGCAGTGATCATTTATCTACAAAGATTTTATATATCCCCTCATGGCCCCAAGCCAATGGATGCATGCTTAATTCCACTTGTCGACAGAGCCTATACACGAGTCTGTTCATCCCACCATTGATGCTGTTGCATCAGCAAGAAATTCTACACCGTGAACAGAAATCAACTCGGTGAGCGGTTTTGCTTGGAAATGAGGATGGTAAAACATATTACGTTTCTGCTGCTATGCTTTACCTGATACTAACTGGTCTATTGACTGATGGATAAACCTAGTTTTCTTTTAGGTTATTCCCTATTCTTCTTCTATCTCTCCTTCTACAGCATGCATGTTTCCAAAAAAGCAGCAAGCAGCTTACCTAATACCATATCAACCAAAGATTACCGTCTCCTTATGCATGGTACTTCAAAAACTCATTGCCACTATAATGAGTAGACATCCGGGTAATCTTCAAAATGGTAAACCAGGTTCTGTTTTCACACATCGTGAAAACTGGAGTCCAGGAAATTCATCCAACAAGCTTTCAGGATCCACCATAACCAATTTCCATTCGTTTAAGTGAACCCTGATTTGCCTTCTTTTGAGGACTATTTCTGCTCAAATAATCATATGTAATGTACATGAGGAAATCCAGAAACAGGCTCTTTTCAGGTGGTGGTTTTGGAACATCAAAATTATGTTGGATGTTGCGGTAGGCTCTATCCATTAATTTTATGGAAATCTCATCGAAACCAAAGGATATCTCATTCAACTTCTGACCCCACATTATGGTCTTCTCGGGCATTCCCTGCTTGCAAAAGTGAGATAATAGTAGATTGGCTGTAACGACATTAGGAACAAATGCCATCTTGAGCAATTTAGCAGTTACAATCATGGCCCGCTCCAGTATGTCAGTGCAGACACCATTCATCACGGTGTTGTATGTTACCGTGTCCGGAACAACACCTGCTGAAATAAGCTCCTCCAGCATCATCACAGCTCGACTCATTTTCCGACCAGTACATAACCCATGAAGACGAATATTATAAGTAGTGATATCTGGGTCCCATCCAGTGGCGTGCATTTTATTCACGACTTCATTTGTACCAACGGTGTCAAATGCTTTACAGTATCCATCAATCAAAGTATTGTAGGTGATAATATCAGGGATCAACCCAGTATGGTGCATGTTTCTAAATAAATCACTTGCTGACCTCATCCTGCCTTCTTTACAGAGACCGTTAATGATTATATTGGTAGTAAAAATATCAGGAAGAAGACCCTTTCGTGCCATCTCCCTCTCCAACATCAATGCTTCCTGAAGCCTCCCACTGTTGCAAAATCCACGGATCAAAGAGTTATATACAAAATTGTTGGGCACAAACCCTTTTTCTGACATTTGTAAGAATACATCATATGCCTCCTCCAGTAGACCAACTATAGAAAGACCATTAATAAAGGCTGAAAAGGCAACAGCATCAGGATGTATCCCCCTCACTTTCATCTCATTCCACAGGCTATAAGCACCTGCCACATTCCCCATCCTGAAGTACCCATCCAAAAGCTGAGTAAACGCTGCTTTATTGATGGGAAGGCCTTTTTCTATCATCTCATACAAAAGATCCCTCGCTTCTTGCAGCTTCCACAGCTTGGATAAACCCATGATTAGTGAGCTGCATGTCAAAGATGAAGGAAATAAACCAAATTTAACCATCATTATATATGCTTCATAGGCTTTCTCTTCTAAGCCAGCCCTGCTGTAAGCTGCTATTATTGAATTAAAAGCAACTACAGTTGGGGTTATTCCTTTCTCAAGCATATCCTCTAAAAATTTCATGGCCTCATCCAACCAGCCAGCCCAACACAAGCCTGAAACACATATATTATATAGTGAAGTTACTGGGAGCGAGCCTGGCTGTGACAAATCCCTCAACAATCTGTCAGAGTCTTCCTCCCTTCCATATCTATAATGCCCAGCAACCAAAATATTAAAAGTTGTACAATCAGGAGCTATAGCCTTGTTCTTCATTTCTTCATAAAGCATGTTTGCCTGACCAATGTCCCTCGCCTTAACATATCCATTCATCAAAGTATTATAGCTTATAACATTGGGAAAGTGACCGGCCTCTTTCATTCCATCAAAAAGCTTCCTAGCTTCAATCATATTTCCCTGATTGCAAAAGGCATTTATAACTGTACCAAAAGTAACCAAGCTCGGTGCACAACCATTATTGATCATGAAATGCATCCAACCAAGTGCATCTACAGTCTGCCCCCTCGTACAGTATGCATTGATCAAAATGTTATACGCATAAACATCTGGTTGACACTTAAACTTCGGCATCACATACAACAAACTCTCCCCAACTTTAACATGTCCAAGTCTACAAAAACCAAGAATCACTGCATTAAAGTTATGATTGCAAGGTCTAGGCCCTTGATGAATCATACCCCTAAGCAACTTCCAAACACTACCATGGTCTCCAACTCTAAGCAACAACTTGAAAAGAATCGTAATTGCTGATGAACTTGGCCTTAAACCCACCTCCCTCATCCTTCCCACAATCTCCAATGCCTCACGACTCATTTCCACTTTCAAAAATCCCCGCATAAGTGTATCAAGAACCGAGAAATCCGACTCAAATTCAGCATGCCTTTTCCACATAAACTCCACTACCTCCCTCCTCCTATCAACCCCAACTCTCCTAATAACCCAATAAACCACATCTTGAGCAAGGAGCTTGAGATTCTGCGCAGCTAAAACATGTGCCGCAACACAAGAAGACTTGACTATTTCATCGGAATCATCTTGAAATGCAAACTTAAAAAAACCAAATGCAGTTTCTCTATATTCTAATGATTTCATTATCTTAACTAAAATATAAGGGCAAAAGTTTTTAGCAAATCCCTTCAAAATGTAACCTTGGCCTTGTTTAATAATTCTAGACAGCCCAACAACTACTCTCCTCCTCTCATTTGAGTTCAAGTAGCTTAAAGAATCGGTCTTTTTATCAAAAAGAGGCAAAAACTGATCAAAATAGCCAATCTTTCTAGTATTGCAAGAACTAGAACAGAAAGAATTCGTCTTTTTGGGGAGACAAGTGAGTTTGAAGAGAGTTAACATTTGCGAGCTCAGTGTTTGGTGGGAGAACAAGGAGGATTTAAAGTAGTGTACCTTAAGGGGGTTGCCCGCCACATAGCCTCCTTCATCAAACATGCGGGGGCCGCCGGAGAGCGAGGTTCAGCTGGGGTTTTGATCTTCGTGGAGAAAAGGGGAGCTCAGTTTTGGACCGCGGTTTGGGTTCAAATTATGGACAGTGATCGAACATTTTAGGCTCCAGCGGGTTTGACAAGGTTGGGTTATTGGGCTTGCAAGAGCTACTGAGCAGCAAGTTTAGGTTTTGCGCGGCCTAAGTTGGTGGCTGGTGCCCTCCGCTTAGGGTTTTGAAACCATGTTTAATGTTTTTTTATAATTTTTTGGTTTGGAAATATTTTTTATAATATTTTGATGTAATAATTTTAAAAAAATAATCATTACTCTATTTCCAAACACAATTCTTCAACCTTAATACAATAAATTTAATTACTTATTAATTCACACACGTTCTGTTCCGGTGACGGAACGTTCCGTGTCATTAAAAAAACCGAGACAAAATAATTTTGTTGTTTTTATCTCGGTTTTAATTCCATTCTGGAAATTCCGGCTGGAATATTTCGGTACCGTTCCGGCCTTGAAATCCTCTTTATTTTGATTAATTTGTGATTTTTTTTTAATTTTGAGATTATATTTGTTTGAATTTGTGTTTATATTATATAATTTAAAATTAATTTATCTTGAATTTTAATCATGATTGTTAATTTTATATTTTAAATATATATATAGTTAATTATATATCAACAGTATAAAATCAAAAAAAATAGCTCAGTATTGACAACAATATCTTTTCTCGTCAAGTGTTATAATTATGAATTATGAAAAATTTAAATAATAACATATACTATTATGATAATACCCCCACCTGCCTCGACAGATAATATGATTCCACAGTGGTATCTTTCCTGTGGAGCAAAAAATGGCTAAATAATTTGTTGGTTTTTATTTTAAAAATATTTTAATATATCAATAAAATAATAACAATAAATTATTGTTTTGATCTTGCCATATCTCTTCGATTATTGCAACTGGTGCAACGCCACCGGGATAACCAGCTAATAATTCTCCACCAACAAGACATAATAAAAAGCAAGAACGCGAAGGTCCTTTGAATTATTATTATCAATATTAAAAGGTCCGATGATTTATTTTTGCCTGCCTGTTGTAATTATTCTTTTTTTTTGAAAAATTATTTTCATTTCAGAAAATAATTGAAAACATTGTTTAAATATACTTCTAATGTAACAGAAGCAAAACCAAACACACAAACATGGAACACCAAAATGTTTCTGAATTCATTGATTTAATCGAAAAATTCAGGAGAAATGGGAGAAGAAGAGGAGGAGGATCATTCCAATGCAATACAAACCATCCCGTACTAATCCTTAATTTCTTAACCCTTATAAACATGAACCCCAAAACAAAAGCAAAAAGCCATGGCGTGTCTGGCAGCTCTTCCCTGACATCGTCTCCAAATTACAGCCACACCCACCACACCTTTTGCAGATCAAGATTGACAAATAAGTTCCGCATTTTTTCCTCTTTTTTTTGTTTTTTCTTTGAGGTGGGACTTAAATCTCGAAATTGGGAATTTAATTCGCTTTTCATATAAAATCTCATGCTATATATTATTAAGCAACAGCAACTGTGCCTGTCCGTACAGTCTTGTTAGGGGTAGAATCCTTGGGATCTGATTTTCTGATAGATCTAGAAGAGGAGGATGACATTTTCCAGCTCTTCTTCTCCGTAGACTCGTCTATCTCTATCTGTTCTTGCCTGCACTCCTTGCTACAAAATGGCGTGTTCCCTCTGCATAACAATTTTCAATCCCCGTCAGTAAAACAAGATCAATAATCATAAGCCCTGCCCATACATGTAATTAAACTCTTACCACTCAAGAACCCATTAGAGAGAAGGAAGAGGAGCTGCAAAAACTAACCTGTACATGAAGATGTCGGAGTTACAAGCAAGGGTTTTCCGGCAGAGAAAACAAGCTTCGAGAAAGTGAGGCTGGTGGGAATCCAAGCAACCACTATAGTAAGACATGATCGATTTTAAACCGAAACGGTGGCGGTGATGGTAAAGGAAGAATCGAGAGCGGAGGTGAGGTACAACGCTAAGAAAGGGGGAGGAGAAATACAGGTGGGAGTTTGGCAGTTTATATAGAGAAAGAGAGGGAGTGGCCTTGGTGGGATCTGGTGCATGCAGGAGCAATGTATTATTGTGGTCTGTTACTTTATTGCAACCTGGGTGACTTTTGATTGGACGAAGATAGACCACATGTGCTGTTCATCTGTTTAGATGGTTTGCTTTAAAGTAAATATCTTTTATTGGTTCTTAAAACCATTGGCTGATTTCCTGAATCCCTGTGGTGGTGGTATTGATGAATCTGCTACTGCTGATCACGGTGCATGCATCTTTCTTGAAAGACACTTTTGTCATCATAATGATGCTATTTTAACTTTTTAAGCATTTGGTACCTAATCTCTACGTATTTTTCAAAACAACCACTAATGATGATATTTTAAATTCTTAAGGGTGTCGCCAACAGGTTGAGAGACAGAGTCGTTTCAAATACTAATTTTTTATTTAGAATTTTTTTTAATAATTTAATTTTTTAATATATACTTTAAATATTGTTGAACCATCCCAGATATACACATCAGCATTCAAAGGAGTCATGGGAGACAAAGAGAGGTTGGGAGTGAATGGTAAGGAAAAAGAAATCAATACCTTTAGCTTATTTTTACACCAATTTAGATATGTAAAAAGGTTGTTTTGGTAATTATATATAAGAGAATAGAAAGAACCTCATTAGAGAGTCTTATACCCGTTAAACTTGGATCCAAAAAGATCTTGGGGGTGTGAATGTATAATTTCACTATTATCATAGGACTAGATTGTAATGCAATTATATGCACTTCTCATGATTTCTCTAGACAAACCAGGGACCACATGCAGCACACAAGTCGTACTCTTCCACCAAGGACTCGAGTGTATGTAGGCCCCACCGTCCAATAAAAAACGATGAAGTTCTACTAGGAGCTGCGTCGACGCCTGCCCCACTAGGAACCAAACAAAAATTTAAAGGGCCCACCAGGGGCAACATCAAGTTTGCCCTACTACCAAGGGTCCATGTCTATCGGGCCCACAACAACTGCCCGTGCACAACGGGCAATTGCCTCCCTGACGTTACTTTGTACACGTGCGCGCTGTTCGTGTATCCAGCGCAGCACATATCATTATTCACCATGGTACGTGGCCCTTGTTTGTGTGCCCTCGAGGTTCTTCTAAATCAACGGTGAAGATCGTGCCATGATACAGGCTCCATCATTGAGGGGTGGTGCCACTTTGGGTTTCCCTGCAAGTCGGAGCTGGAACATGGGGTGTATTAAAATGACTGGTGAAGCTGTGATCCAGAGAGGCTGAGTTCATGTGTTCTTTGATTGGTCTGTCAATTATTAGTGTGATGGTTTTGTGTGTGTATTTTAATATTTCACGGGTTGAATTTGTTCAAAGTAGTGAAAGAGTAATTCAGTTTGGACACGTGGTGTTTGCCTATTAAAATTTAGAATAGTGAGGAATACATGAGTGTGTAAAGTCTCTTGCACATTTTTGCTACTATATTTTATTTATTTTTTATTGTATTCTGAAATAATTTTTTTATTTAAATGGTTATTTATATTTCTTTTCAAAAATATTTTTTACTATCAAAATAATTTGAAAACACTATAAAAAACAATTTTGAAACAAATAATTATAAAAAAATTAAAATACGATGTTAAACAGACACTAATTAATTTATATTAATTAAAATGATATTAAATTAATTTTATAGTAAAAATAAAGGCATTTCTTGAATATTTTCTTAAGTTAATTATTGTTTTAGTTGAGTTATAAAATGACCATTTCTGTTCTATTTTAATAATTATAATTATTATGGGATAAAAAAACAAGGAAACACAGCCATTGACCCTCATTTTCAGATTAACAGCTTGTGGATATTCGAAGGGCGAGTTTTTAATGTCAAGTGTTGAAAATAATAATAATAATAATAATAATAATAATAATAATAATTCAATAATCCAATAATAATTTGATAATTTATAATTTAGTTGTACTTTCAACCTATTTAATATCAATTTAATTGCCCAGTACGAGATAAGGGGTTTTGGACCTTTCACTGGTGACTCATGATCTTGTCAATGATTACACTAGTTTTGTACGGGTTCATCATTCAGCTATATTTTTTGTTAAAATAATGAAAAGGGTATTATAACTAGACATGTCGTGTACACCTGTCAAGCTGAGACAGGTGAGGAAAATATGAGCTTACATCAATGGATGACCGGTGACTATGAGCAGTGAGTTAAATTTATAATTTATATTTCAATTACTATACAAGAAGGGAAAAAATAAACAATTATTGAGAATCTACAAGGTTTTACGAATAAGACTAAGTATTTGTATTTTATAGATTAAAAAAACAAGCATGGTCCAAGTTTTGATCTAAAGTGGTCGGGCTAGAGGTGATCGTCAGATTAAATGTTAATTAGTATATGATTGTTTCGAGTGAATTTCAACACCATGAAGATTTATACTAGTCAATTCCTCGTGCCTTATTGTGGACGGTACTATATTTTTTTTAACATAAAAAAATAATTTTTGTAATATATTTTTGGTCAAAATAATAAATTTGTGCATAATTACTATGAAGTGTAAGTTTTCTATAATATATATGAATTTTAAATAGATATAAATTTATTTTTTAATAGGTTTCAACGAAATAATCAACATAAAATTGTCACCATCATTAGAAAATCAATAAAATTATCATAATCATTAAAAAAATCATATATTTAAGTAAAATAGAAATCTATCAAGAGTGGGACTTGAACCCCAACCTTTTGAACAGAAATTTTGTCTCCCACCTTATGGACCGCTCGGTCACCTCAACATTCGTTCATCTTTCTCAAAATATATATTAAATATAATTTTATTTTTAAAAAATATGTTGAGTGGGATTCAACCCATGCTCGAGGATCTTAATATGACGCCTTAGACATCTCGGCTATTTCAACAACCATTTATCTTTCAGAAATATATATTAATATATTACATCTAATTTTAATTTTAAAGAAATGTGTTGAGAGTGGATTCAACCCATGCTCTGGAGGGATCTTAATCTGACGCTTTTTAGATCATCTCGGCTACTTCAACCGCCTTTTATCTTACACGAAAATATATATATTTATAGTAGGCGTTGTTGTGGATTAACACAATAAAATCGGACGTGTTTTGTTGTATAGTCAATATATATATATATATATATATATATATATATATTATCATGATAGATAAACAATGTAGATTGCTACAGTATTTTCTGAGACCGGAAAATAATTATAAAAAATTTAAAATAAAATACAATATAATCGACATAAATTAAAATTTCAGAACAATAAGTATAAAAAATAAAAAGAATAAAATAAAAACAAAATCTAAAAGTATAAATACATAAAATATGGATCATTTTTATCCCAAAAAAATATTATATATATATATATATTATGGGAAAAATGCTACAGTATTTTTCCACAATCTTATATATACAGTAGTAGTATATATATATATATCATGGAAAAGATTGCTATAGTGTTTTCCACGGCATTTATATACAGTGGAGTAATAATATTTTCTTTACAAATGTGTCCCCTGCGAAACCAAACATAAGAACAAAAGCAAAACACCTCAACCTCAACCCAACTCAGCTCGTAGTTCGGAGTCCCTGTCTTGTTATCTAAGCTACCGAGAGTTCGAGAACTCTAGATCTTCGAACGAAGCTATTCCTTGAAAAAAAATTATTATTTCTAGGTTAAAATATTTTGTTCATATATATATATAATAAATCCAGCACGTGCACGTGAATGGGTGGCAAACTGCACGAACCAAACAAAACATATTTTTTTTTTATACATTCCGAGAAGGGGCAGAACTGAGATATCCTTGCAAGTGCTGCCTGGTATAAAAAAATAAATTAGAAAGAGAGACGGCGATCGTAATCTTTTCTTTTCAATATACTAAATTAAATTTTATTGCATCTCATCAGCGTATCTAGCCTTATTTTAGACCCAGAGCATTATTAAATAGTTAAGTGTTTCTTTAATTGATTTTAAAAGTTTTTTGTTTATAAATATATCAAAATAATTTTTATTTTATTTTATTTTTAAAATTATCTTGATATTAACTAATAAAATAATCTAGAATATAAAAATATTTAAAATTCTTATTTTCTAAAATACTTTGAACATAATAGAATCAAAATATAACTAAAAACTTGATACCTAATCATGTGTCGATTCATCTTTCCATGACTACATTCATGGAAAGGAACTGAGAAAGCTATCATGTCATTTTATTATCTTTCCATTAATTGACTAAAAGCTACATGTCATTTAAAAAAAATTAAAAAAAATATAAATCATTTATAAAATTAAAGATATGGTATAAAAATGTGTATAGTATTTGGGAAAAAAAATACATAAATCCTATTTTTGCACCCGAATCATCTTTAATATTTTAAAGTAGAAATTTTTAAAGGAGAAGGATATCTTGGCTATAAAAATAGAATGTAATGTTTTTCTGATTTGGATGACCCGTATAACCACAGAATATCCGAGGACATTATTGTAATCTCCACCTAAAAAGTATAAAAAAAACCGAACACTTTTCTTACTTTTCGAAAGCTAACACTTAAACAAGTCCTGCCTGTGATTTTTATTATTTCTGAAGAGGCTCCTCCAATGACGTGGACCCGTCATTGTGTCGAGTCATTCTCTACGGTCTTAAAGGTGGCACGAACAAAAGTGGTCGATGAAAGCCACTTCGCTTTTGTATCTTCCTTCCATTGACGGACAAAAGGCACCCCATCATGCCGTGGCGCTCGTGACAGCTACTTTCTTGCTTTCTCTTCTTCTTAATTTCCTCGTTTTTTTTTATAAAAAGTTTTCATTTAAAAAATATAGAATTAATTGTCAAAATCAAGATTTAACTTATAAAAGAGTAAACAAATCTAGTAAGACTAGGTAAGAAATCAGATCCCATTAACCCCCTCTCCAATGGTGTAATCACTTATAATTCGTTGTTATGGTTTGAAAATCGAATTAATAAAATCAGTATTTTTTAAATGTAAACACAAATCATTTCTTAGAAAATAAATTTGTATTGATTCTCATGTATTGATTTAAATATCAATTTTAAAATTTATACTTAAAAATTTTGATTTTTTTTTTACTTTAAATTAAATTATTTTGGTATTTTTAGATTGTTTTCATGTATTGATATCGAAATATTTTGAGTATTGATACCTGTAGTAGTGCTAATCATTTTAATAATAATGTTTGTGATGAACGTGTAAGAAATAACGAAGAAAATGACGGTAATGAGACTGATTTTAGTTTACATAGCACGTTGAAAGAATATATGTTTTAAACTTGTTGAATTCCATTAAATAAAATTCTATGAACATAATTGTATTGTAATGTATTTTTAAGTTATTTTAAATCATATATAAATCTTAACTAATAAAGAGGGAAACACTCTTTTAACTCTAACGCACTGCGTCTTGAGTCTTTTACTACTGAACCAATGCTTAAATGGCAATGCTGTTCAACTCTCTGAGCACCCGATGAATCAATTCACATATTATTCACCAATTTCCCATTCAGCCAATAAGTAGAAAAATAAACAGTTGTGAAGCAAAGTTCAGCTTGAGGTGACGAATTTCCACGTCAATAAGCCAGACTTTAAAAAGAAAACATGCAGCATGACTAAATCAAGGGGCTCGTAGAAGGACCGCAAACACAATACTAGCCTGTGAGAGCAGCATTGAGAGCACTGTGCACATCAACTCCAATTTGAGCTTCAGCTTTCTCCAAGTCGGTTGAGGCCGAGCTTAGCTTCTGGGTGAAATCGGTGAGACCCTTCTGAACTAGGCTGGAGTCAATTTGATCGAGGGGCGCAGCCTCAATAGCAACTATATCAGCAATTGAGTTGGCATGGATGAATGCAAAGCCACTGCTAACAAAATACTTCTTCACTTCATTTCCTTCATGCACTGATAGTACCCCAGGTTTCAATTCTGTAATTGTTGATAGGTGTCCTGGAAGAACACCCATCTGCCCCGTTGATGCCGGAATTATGACCATGTCGACCTGAACAAAGATGTAAAGGTAAGCATGAATTCTGATGGCCAGGGATGTTCAATGTCACTGATTCCAGCTTGGCTCAATAGCCTATCAATATTTTTCATGCTCAGGCTTTTGAAAATACCCATGGTAGCATCTAGACAATGTGCAACCGTGTAAGCATTACCATAATCAGGCCAGTGTTTTTTTTTTTTCTGGACAGCAGGACGGTTCTATTTTTCTAGGTATTTGTAAACAGCATCTCAAACATGGAACCAAGGGCTGGAATTAGAAACCCAATACTAAGTGGCAGCATTCATTTTCTAGCCAACTTTTCAGACAATAACACAATTAACAGTTCCCTCTTCTGTAACCAATACCTTCGATTACTCTTAAATTAGCCAAAAAAAGAAAGGATCCCCTATAGCTAAAAGATGTGGCATAGTTTAGCTACAATAGCAAATAAGAGATGCTCCTGTACAGCAGAGTTGAGTTCCCTTTTAGTTTGCAGCTCTGAGGGGTTATCACCCTACCCTTTGTGTGTGTGTGTATGCATGGCAAAAACTAGAAAAATGCTTAAATAAAGTTGCTCCAATGGCCCTACCCACTGAACCAAGTTCAAACCTCCCCACTAACAGAAAGAATAATTCCTGATAAGACTACAGGTGGAAACAGATATTTCCCCACCCGTTATTGGAATATGAGCATGGCAGAGTCCTACTTTCTGAATATCACCATATCTTTATCTGCTATTCAAGGTCAAATGGAAGAATCCAAAAACTGGAAGGCAACCTCTATCAGAGCTGAAAGAAAAGCACGATGTATTATGAACAAGAAATGATATCCAAACATACTTAAGCTGCAGTTTTGGTTTTCAAATTTTGAAAAGAAAGTAAAATCCAAGCACTCTTTTACTGCTATGATATAACCTTGGTCATTTAAAAAAGGTACCAAAAATAGGAATTATTTATCAATTTGAACTCTCTTAAAGTTTCAGGTTTTCAGTCTATGTACAAAAGGAACTGGGATAAAACAATCATGAAAGAGGAGTGGAAAGGAGCTCCAGGAGTACCTGGGATTAAAAAAAGGCAAAATGAACACTCAAAGAAATGATGGCAACAATGGCAAGGAGAAAAATTAAGATCTAAGGATGAAAAGCTTCCTCACATCAAAAAGAAATTTGTACAACAAAGTCTATCATTTGTTTTAGATTCCCAGCAGTACGATTATAAACTAACAGAAGCCAAGAGAAGATAAATGCATGCATTATGCTTGGGAGGCATAAGATGATGTTCAATGAAACAAAAATGCTGTAACTGACCATAAATATTCATGTGAAAATAATGGGTAGAGCGGTAACATGATCAAAACATGCAAAATTCCTACAGGTATATATGAAGAACACGCTTGCATGAATTTTATTCAGAGTTTAGTCAGAAAAATGCACATTTAATTTAGCAGATTTGGTTGTAAACGAAGTTTGGAGATCCTAGGAAGATGTGATAGGCGATGTAGCTGCAAATAAATCTTCGATGCTTCAAGACAAAACAAACTAAAAAATGAGATCAAAGCAAATACAGAAGTGTAAATCCCATAGCCTAGATTCATGTACTTGGAATATTTGGCCACAGAATGTCCAGAGAGCATGAAGTAAGAGTCATTCTGTGAGCATGGAGAATGAAGCAACTGATCCAAACCGTTTCTTCAACAGTTTGTTTCAAAGCTGATAGAAACACAGTGACCTAGCTAGTCATACCCACCGCCATTCATTATGTTTCTTAAGAATGGAGATTTTTATTGTTGAAAGTATCATTAAAGACACATCCTAGCGCCTGTCCAGACAATCTCAAAATACAGTTTCAAGAACAAAGGAGCTCTCCTGATTCATGAAATGATATCCACGAAAAATACTACTTTTCAAACTTTATAAACTATGCAACATCAGATATATATCTTTTTCATGAATTTCTATTGTTGTGCACAATGGTCCTATCAATTTCAGTTTCAATCCAGTTGTTGTGGCACGGATCCACTTTTTCATACATGATAAATAGGAGGATCGTTGACATGCCTTTCCTGGAGACATTATCAACACAAATAAAATGTGGAACATTAGTGAATCTCGTTAGAGTTGTTTCTAGGGTGTAACTAAGCTGCAGGTGTAATATATCCCATCTTCAGCCCGAGAATATATCAGCATCGATTATCAAAAGTTAGAGTTTCAAAACAGGAGGTTCATTGACATGCACGGATCCACTTTTTCCATACATGATAAATAGGAGGCTCTTTGACATGCCTTTCCTTGAGACATTATCAACACAAATAAGATGTGGAACATTAGTGAATCTCGTTAGAGTTGATTCTAGGGTGTAACTAAACTGCAGGTGTAATATATCCCATCTTCAGCCCGAGAATATATAAACAACGATTATCAAAAGCAAGAGTTTATCAATAATAAAAGAAATCTTGCAAACCATTGATATCTTAAAACAACAAAATGTACACCCTGCAAGTCCCTAAAGCCATACGAATATCAGCCTCCTGTATTTTACACTTACATAGAGCACCGGTATAAAATCTAGAACAAACACTAATGCCCAGTCATCTTATTTTATAAGAAAATCTGACTCAAGTACTTCAGTAGTAAAATGCTTCGAATCATATCGAGATCCAAACAAGATGGGCAATTTCCAAAACCAAAAATGCAGACTCCACATAGCCAAAAAATCCAAAATGCATAAAAAATTCACCAAAAAAATTATATATATAAAAAGAAGCAAACGGCATACATCTTAGGCCAAGACAAGGGGGGAAACACCTCATATTTTATCATCAACATTCACTCAATCACTGCATTACAGAAAAATTTCTTCGGGTCACATCAAAACCCAAACAGACACAAATTCCAAAATGCGTCAAATTCACTAAATTTATCAGCAATCAAACAAGAAGCAAACATTTTTAAGCCCCGGGTGAAGAAAAAAACGTACCTCTTTACCAGAAATCTCGGAAGCATAAGGAAGTACGAAGTTAACAGTGAGCTTAGAAGGGATAGCAGAAGGAGCAGGAAGCCTAGGTTGCATGAAAGAGAGTGGAGTCTTTGGTGGGTCCAGGTTTGGTGCCACTTTTTTCCACGCCTCTGCAAATGCTGAGTCAATGGTTTGTGCTGCTGAGAGATCAGTGGAGAAAAGTCGAGTCCGAATGGTTCGGGCTAGGATTCCGGTGGTGGCTCGGCGAAACATGGTGGCTGTTCTTGAAGGGTCGCTCGGCTATTGCAAGGTCGGAGTTGAGGAATGGTGGGGTGTTGTTTTGGTGGGCTTGCAGTGGAAATGAGAGACGAGACAGGGTGATGGGGATAAATCACAGGCTCGAGGTGTTTTGTTGGGCCTGTTTGGTTTTGTTAATAAGGTAACATTCGTCCATCGTAGAATGTTTACATGAAAATTACAATTAATAATTAAATAAATTTCAAAAAATCGCCTGGGTCTCTGGTCACTTCCATTTGGGGGCTTTTAGGCCCAACCAAATACAGGTAGAATGAATTCCAAGGCCCAGTATAAATCCATTCTGTATTGCATAAGGCGTTCTGGTTGTCTTGGAATGAAATTAATTTATCGCAAAACACTCACCAGCCCACAACCATGTACGAATTCAGTTCAGAAAAAAAGAAAGAGAGAAGCCTGGTCTGGTAGCTCAGAGAAGACGATCATATCGAGTTTCTGTCTTCGTGTCTCAGTTTCTTTCTTCAATGGAAGATCAAAGAAAACCTGAAAAAAACAAAACATCAACAACCTCAAGTCTCTTATGGTTATTTGGCATATCAACATGTGTAAAACTCCTATTAATCCCATCATACCATAGCACGGATTTTGAGGTTCATAGAAACTGGCTAGCTATAACACATTCACTCCCTCTCGATCAATGGTACATTGACAAAACCAGTCCTTGGACTCTTGATTACCCACCTTTCTTCGCTTATTTTGAATGCATCCTCTCCTTTTTTGCTCACTTAGTTGACCCAAAAATGGTAGACCTTGAAAAGGGACTCAATTATAAGGCAGAGAGTGTGGTTTTATTTCAGAGATTGAGTGTGATGGTGTGTGATTTGGTTCTTTTATATGGGGTTTATAGATTGAGTAAGAATTTTTCCATGGGGTTTAAAGAGAGAGTTTTGATGTGGGTTTTGGTTGTTTGGTCACCTGGGCTAGTGATTGTAGATCATATGCATTTTCAGTATAATGGGTTCCTGTTAGGGTTGTTGATGATGTCGATTTCGTATTTGATGGAAGGGAGGGATTTGATGGGCGGGTTTATTTTTGCTGTTTTGTTGTGTTTTAAGCATTTGTTTGCTGTGGCCGCTCCTGTTTATTTCGTGTATTTGCTGAGGCATTATTGTTGGAAAGGATTTGTTAAGGGGCTTGGGAGGATTTTGGTTTTGGGAGCTGTTGTTGTTGCTGTTTTTGCTGCTGCTTATGGTCCTTTTGTTTATCATGGACAGGTAATTCTTGCTTCCTATGATTCTAGTTCTTGTAAGAATTTAATCAACATCGGATATTATTTTTATAGCTGTTTTCATGCCATGGTATAACTGTTAGAGAGAGTGATAGACCGGTGCAGTTATATTATTGTTAGAATTTTTGCGGTTCTTATGTCACATTTTGTGTCATTGTTTCTTTCTACCTTTCTCTTTTTGGGTATATAGGAGACCTAAAGGTCTTATGATCCCAAACCCAGAAGCCTTACAAGGCTCGAACACAGGACATGCTCGATGAGCTATCTGGGTACCATCGAGCCACAACTTGTGGTGGTGTTTGATTGATCTTAATGTGAAATCATCATAAATGCGATTCTCTTTTTGATCAAACATAATTGAAGATGAGGATTTGCTAAAAAGACCACATGCATTTGTTCATATGTGTAAGCAATGAAATGAAGATGGAGTTTATACTTCCACTCCACTGTTATGCTTATTCAATCTATATTCCTAATGCGTACACTTGCACACAAATACTTGCTCGAGGTATCAGGAGAGATTCTAAGAAACTCAGCAAATTTAAACTGTTGTCACAAATGTTTTGAATATGCAGTGACTAGCATCTTGGTGGTAGACACAATGCTTTTATCAACATATTTAAGTTGTCTCCTGTGTTCTTAATGTGTACCCAATAAACTTCTCTTTGTGGCGCAAACTCAAAGTGACACTTGTGTTCACACAAATGATCCTTGTAGGTTTACGTAGTGGTTGATGATAACTAATGCTGAAAGTCATAAACTGTTTCTTGTATTACTTCTGCTTGGTGTATTCATTATATAACCCATACTTTGCAGATGCAACAAGTCATCAGCCGCATGTTTCCTTTTGGCAGGGGACTTTGCCATGCATACTGGGCCCCAAATTTTTGGGTGTTTTACATTATATTAGATAAAGGGCTCGCTTTCTTGCTCAGAAAACTTGGGCTAAACATCCCGGTACCAGCAGCCTCTTTCACTGGTGGGCTAGTAGGGGATTCTTCACCATTTGCTGTACTGCCTCAGGTATTTTTGCAGAATATTCTTTAATACGGAAATGATGTTGATGTCATTAACCCTAAGTAACTTGATGCCATGTATCTAACGAAGTGCTTCATTTCTTAAAATTGTTTTCAACAAGTTGGTGGCTTTTATCATCAATGAATCAGTGTCTGCTCAGCTATGGTGTATAATTGATTCTAGCGTGATATGGAAAAATATGACCTGGCAATGGAAGAAGCTGACATGCTCCAATCTTTATCATCCAGGGCATGCCTATAGATAAACAGTTCTGTTGAACATATATGAATTGATTAAATGATGATTTTATTTACAGTATTAGGACATTGATTTTTAACTCGAGAACATATTTAATTTGGTTATTTTTCTAGCTACTGGCTAGATGTAATTTCATATATCTAAAGTTAATCACATGGCAGGTCACCCCCTTGACAACATTCATTATGGTTCTGCTTGCCTTATTTCCTTGTCTTGTCAAGATCTGGAAGAACCCTCAGCCACGATCAGCCGCTAGATGGATAGCTTATGCTTACATGTGCGGCTTTTTGTTTGGGTGGCATGTTCATGAAAAAGCATCACTCCATTTTGTCATCCCTTTGGCAATTGTTGCAGGAAACAGTTTGGAGGATGCGAGGCATTATTTCTTGCTTTCTATAGGTATGCTGAATCGTACCTTATTTGTGAAATTTTCTAAATAGACGTGGTCTTGGTAGCGATAATTATATGAAAGAGATTTGAGGCAATTATGGTAGAATTGGATTTGGAACTTTAAGCAGTTTATATGGAAATTTTTTTGGATTGAATTCCAAATTTCTGTATGTATGTACTGAAAGATTGAATTACCATACCCCTCAAACCCATTGTCCGAACCCCTAAACAACACACTTGCTCGTATAGGCATATTTTGCTGCACTGAGATAAATTCCTCTAGCTTTTGCAGTTTTAGAGGATACGTTCGTTGTTTGGTTTTTGTTTGCTCAGACAGTCACTGCTCTCAAGTTTAAGCATTATTTGCTAATAGCAGCCAATACAAATTGAAAATGAGAAGGCTTTCTCAAGAACAAATCCTGAGAAAGCATGAAATCTAATTTTGTTTGTGTTGTTTGCCCTGTAATTGGAAAAGGACTTTTTTTAACGGACTCGGTGCATTTTTGAACGGGCTAACTGACTAAATCAAGGGAAATTGTTTCAATGGTAATTGTTGGTTCATGCTTTCCGTTTTATATACCGGTTCTTTTTCTGTCAAATGCAGTGTCTTGCTACTCGTTGGTTCCCCTTCTATATGAAGCCCAAGAGTATCCAATCAAAGTGCTGTTGTTGCTATTACATTCAATTTTGATGTGGCACAGCTTCTCTGCATTATTCACCGAGGATGCCACAGCGAAGGCAGTAGTTTCAGCAAAGAAAACAGACAGACAGGTGGGTTTGAAGGGAAGTTCCAGTGTTTTTGTTGAAAAAGGAGGGTTCCATGTCGGATGGATTGGAAGGTGTTACCTGTTTGGTCTGCTGGTTGTTGAGATTTGGGGTCAGTTTCTGCACCCTTACCTTCTCGGAGAAAAGCTTCCTTTTGTACCACTTCTATTAATCTCTATATATTGTGCACTGGAAATCATGTACTCGTGGATATGGCAGCTAAGACAGATTATGGTATCCACCTGATTCATAATCCCTCGAGGAGACTGCAAATTTTGTGACTTAACATTTCAGTTTCTATTCGAAAACTTGCATTTTGTCGGAATGTATACTAACTTCGTCAAGCGTAAAGTCTATTAAGGTTACTCTGTTTCTTGTTGACTCGGAGCCTGTGTGTTTGTATATTTAAACTTGAGGGAGAAGTGGTTATAAAGTGTTTTTTGTTTTGAAATATATTAAAATGATATTTTATTTATTTTTAAAAAATTATTTTTAATATTATTACATCAAAATAATTTAAAAGCACTATATTTTTTAAATTTAAAATAAAAATATATTTTTTAATTTTCTTCAAGAATATTTAAACATTATATCAAACACTTCAGATGTGTTTTTTTATAATGTGTTTAAGAATGTAGTTATATTTGTTTTTGTACGAGATGTTTGGGAGCGTGCAAACACAATAGTTTTACAAATAGTTTTTTGTTCGAAAATGTTTTACAAGTGGCCAAAGTTACTTTTAATCTCTTCCTACTGTTGTTGTTTTATATTTGAATTAGAAAAAAAACATTTAACTCGATTGAGTTTATAAATCATGTTATGAATTTAACATGTTAACCTGTAATATTCAAATTATTAAATGTTTTTTTATCCCTTTTTTTTATATTAAAAAATATAATTTCACTAATTTTTTATATTCAAGTCCAATTATGCATTGAATGATAAAAATATAAAAAAATAAAAGAAAAAAAACCACGAGTCAACTTAAATTAACTTGATAACATTGCGACTATGGACTCAAGATTATGAAAAACCTGTAAAGAGGGAGTGAAAAGGAAAAACACGAAGATCAAATAATAATAAAAAATGAAAATAATAATAATTATGTTCGTTATGAGGCAAAGACTGACCAAGTAAAAGGAAAACCTAAAAAACAATAAAGTAAAATTCTTAATAAAAAAAAAGAAGAAGCCTGGAGATAAAACAAGTCGACCTGTAGATGGGATAAACACGTGAAAGAAAAAAACATGAAGACTGATTCTAAAAAGAATAAAGTTTTGAAGGACAAAAATGAAAATAAATTAATTTTATAAAATGATAAAATTTTTGTACAAAGTTAAAAACAACCCCCTCCAAGGATGAATCATTTTTTTTTATCCAAGTAGCAGCCAAGTAATTTTACGGTTTGAAAAATTGAAAATTCAATGACTATTATGGAAATATCAAAATGCCCGAGCAAACCTTGTTTTTTCAAGAGTATTTCTTACACTTCACTATGTTATATGAAATCGAAGGATAAAAGCCCTAAACACCAATTTTTTCTATTTTAAAATAATATTTTTTAACATTTATTTTATTAATACAAGTAAATTGACTTTTCGACGGGCTACCTCAATTTGAGTTTAATAATGACGTCACAAAAAACGACAAAAGTAAAAAAAAATAATCTTTTTGATGGGCTGGATTTGAATGATTAACACAACAAGAAAACAAACCCTGAACCCATATTTTATGTGAAGCCCATAACGAACATCGCTCAAGTATAAAACTCTGCAACTAGGTATCCCATTTTAGCCGCTAGGGTTTTCTATCTCGTTGTTCTCCTCGCAGCAGCAGACATCGCTCAACAACCACTACCATGGCTGAACAGGTACACTTTCCCTCTCTAATATATTTTACTTTTGCGCATAAACTTAAGCGATGCATCCTTAATCTGGTATCGATCTGATTTGTTTGTGCTCTTTTTTCTGTAGACGGAGAAAGCATTTCTAAAGCAGCCTAAGGTTTTCCTTAGGTAATGTAAAGCGGCACTGCCTGTTACTATAACGCTTCTGATGGTTTTACTTCTTTTTGTGTTTTTGTTTTAATAGTGTTTTTTGTTGTTTAGCTCGAAGAAAACTGGAAAGGGAAAGAGGCCTGGTAAGGGAGGAAACAGATTCTGGAAAAGCATTGGATTGAGTTTCAAGACACCCCGAGAGGCTAGTGAAGGTTTGCTCCTCCATCACTTTACTCACATCTTGGTTGTTTAATGCTCCGCTTGTTTCGTGGAGACATTTAAATTACCTTGTTTTTCCTTTGTGTTTATGATCCTCTGTTATATTTTTACCCGATTTGTTTATTTGATTTGAAAATTTCGAATTGGTCTTGTTTTTGTAATATTTTGCTGTATTTTTTTAATATCTGTAAGAAAGCTCGCTGTTAAGCACAAGAAAGAAAATGATTTGCAGTCACTTTTTAAGTTTAGAACACTGCCACAGCTTTCGGTCTTTGAGGTTTTCCCAGACCCTCTGCGTGCCACTGGATTTCCACTGCTTAGTTAATTTGATTATGCTGTCCATGCTTGTGGTGATGCCAAACAATTTGGTGGTAGAATCTTATTATATTCTAATTTTAGAAGGAATACTTCTGCCAGAACATATTTTTTTGGAAACTTGTTTCTATTCATCCATAAATCTATTCGCTGTTAGGTATTTGTCTTTGATTCATTATTTTTCTTAGTGTTTTTCCTAATCAATATTTTTTTCTAAATTTCATACACAAACACATGTATGTGGCTTGATGATAGGGAGATTTGTTTTGCATTGTTTGATGTGGTTCAAAGTGCCCTGGCTTTTAACAGTTGTAAGGGTATTTATCCTCTTTCACTGCTATACCTAGAAGATGTTATTTAGTTGCTAGCTAGCTGTTTGCTTGAAGCGTGCTTCAGTTGATTGATCCTGTTGCCAGTGACTTGTATGCTACGCAGTAGATTAATGTGGTTTTTTGATTTGAAGTTTGAATATCATGTTTTCAGGAACTTACATTGATAAGAAATGTCCATTCACTGGGACAGTTTCTATCAGAGGACGTATCTTGTCTGGTACTTGCCATAGTGCAAAAATGAACCGAACCATTATTGTGAGGAGGAACTACCTTCACTGGGTCAAAAAATACCAGAGGCAAGGATTATTTTTTCATTATAGCTTATTTTTTCATTATTCCTGCCACTTTTCTTGTTTTTTTCTCGATAAAATGGCAACAAGTTTTCCTCTCCTTCTGAACGCCAAGTTCTATTTGTTGTCTCGCTGTGATCCATCAGATATGAGAAGAGGCACTCAAACATCCCAGCGCATATCTCCCCATGCTTCCGTGTCAGAGAAGGAGACTATGTCATCATTGGTCAATGCAGGTCTGTATTCAGCATTTCTCTTCCTATTCAAATCCAATTATTATTCAATGCACTTGCAAAATCTGATGAAATATACTTATTCTGTATTTTGCAGGCCATTATCAAAGACAGTGAGGTTCAATGTACTGAAAGTTATTCCAGCAGGATCTTCTGGTGGTGCAAAGAAAGCTTTTACAGGCATGTAAGAGTTTTGATTCTCAAATGATGTGATTCTCCCAGAGATTCACACACCTTTAGGCGTTCTTGTCTGTTTTTTCAGCCAATAGATTAAATGACTGGATGGATGCCTTTTCTTTTCCTTAAATCTATATTATGCTCTGTTTCTTTTACTATAAAAGATGATCTGGATCGAAATTTTGAGGATATTAATTGCTTTATTATGCTGGGTGTTATGTTGTTTGTGATTTCTATCAGTAATATTCATCCTTTCCAAATCTCTCCCTCTGAGTCCTAATGTCACTTTTCTGCTGTCTGCAACGAAGTTTTCATCCCCCCCCCCCCCCCCATATATCCTGCAATTGTATTCCCTCGTGCTTGTGTTCCCCACAAGTATTTGGCTTTTTAGCATCTGTGCACCGTCATAGCCAGGGGAAATCCCCCAGAAGCTCCTTTTGGTAACCAGTTTCTGTCTGCGTTCATTGATTTCTGGCGTACGGATCTCTATAAGGAATTTTGTTCGGCAATAAATTTCAATGCAGGTATTTCGGGAAAGTTTGCGCGAATTAATACAAGTCAGCGTGAATTAATTAAGTTTTGGGAAATGACAGGAAACTAGGGCGCTGTACTTGAACCATAACGAATCACGTCTCCATAAAATCAAGCTTAAGATACAAGTTAGAATGTCTGGAGAGGGATGGTGTTGGACAAGGGATGGAGGGAAGAAAAAAAAGGAATGCGCGAAGTAGTTTTTCTTACAACTGGTACCATTAAATTTTTTTGTACTTGTATCATTTCTTGGAAAATCCTTAAACGAAAGCCGAATTTGGGGTTAATTTGGAGATAAGTATTATTTTGTTTAGTGATATTGTAAGATATAGTTATCAAGTTCCCCTCCATGCGAAGCTACCTACATATTGAATTATTTTTATTAATTGCAAAGGTTTACCACGTTTGTGTGTGTGTGTGTAAGGTCATTTTAATATGCATGTATCATAATTAAATTTTACAAAATAAAAAAAATACATATATTTTAAAAAATAATCGTTATAACAATACCAAATACACTGTTTTTGGTGACTGTCATTTTAATATGTACTAAAGTTTTTATATGTTTTTATTTTATTTTATTATTTAATATTAAGTTATTTTTGATCGTTTTACTTCATTTTTTCATTTAATTGTGTATTGATTTGTGGTTTTTTGTATCTTGATTTTACTTTCAACATTATGTTTTTTGAAAGTTGAGTTTCATAAAAAAAAAATATTTTTCTTTTTATTAATTTATCATGATCCAAGTTATTAACTAGAGTTGACTCAAGTATTTTTTATGATTTTTTATTTCATTTTTCAATATTAGATTAATTGAAAACAAGTTTTATAATTTTTTATTTATTTTTTATGAGATTATTATAATCCCACGAATCAAATCATGATTTTAACAACTTCAACTTAATTAACTCAAATTATTAGTCTTTTTTTAATTCATTTGTTTTAAAATTTTACTCTCGCGAACTCAATTTTTTTCTTTGTTGTTTTTTTATCTTCTTAATTTTATCATTCAATTCTCAACCATAATCTCTGCGGTTGATAATCTCACAGCAAAAATGCAAAAATACCTTTTGTTTTAAAGTATATTAAAATACCTTTTTTTTTAACATTAATATATTAAAATAATTAATTTAATAATTTTTAACAGATATACTTTAAAAAAACGCGACCTCAAATTCAAGCTAGAGCAAGGTTCGTGGAAAGTGGAAACCCAAGCTATGATGGGTCCCGCTTAAATTTCCCCCAAATGTTCCTGCTTGGAACACGACCGTTCAGCGGGCCCGTTTTCTGACGTGTACGCCCCCAGATTCCACGGAGTAGTTTTTAGTGACATAGCAATAGCAATTTGTTTTTGTATTTTAAAAATATTTATTTTTTTATTTACTTTAAATTGTTTTTCTTAAATATATATATATATAAATTGTTTTCTTATATATATATTTACCTCATTTTAATATATTAATGTAAAAAATACTATTTTAATATATTAAAAAATTAAAAAATGACGCCAAACAGCCTCTAGAAAGGCAAAGGGCCAAAGACTACTACTTTTTTGTTCTTTGTGAAGACTTGTGCTTTCTTCTCTGTTGCTGCTGCATAATTTCTCTCTTTCGCTCCTTCCCTGTGTTTTCTCTCAAAAATATTACATATGGGTTCAAGTAACAGCAGTTTAAATGGGTCAGGGACTAACAGGTTCAGGCGCAGAGCCCTTGCTTCTCTCTTTTGTGGCGGTTCTGATTCTCGAGCTCCTATTGAGGTTCTTTAACACCATTTCTTTATTTTTTATGAATCCATCCATTAACTTGAAGCTCTTTAATTTAAGTGCAGCACCGAAGAATTCTTCCTGATCAGCTAGTTTCTGACCGATGAAAAGATTTTTACAATTAATGGTTTTGTTTTTAACGGGATTTTCTATAGTTATTTGTTCTTTTCTTTGGTTGCTGAGAACATGTTAGAATAAAGTGAAAAACAACGAATCAGAAGGGAAATATAGAATCTTGAAATGGGTCTTCATTGTTTTCTCTTCTCTTTTTTTTTTGGGTTCTATGCAAATGTTTTGAAGTCAATATCTCACGAACGTGAAGCTCACTTAACATAAATTTCAAGTAATTTTCAACTGTATCGTGACAATATCTGGTTGCAAGTTACGATCATCCGACGAATTTATAATTTGAGTACGTTGTAGCAGGTGGTCTATTATGGTAGATGTTATTCTTATTTTTTTTGTGCTTGGTTATAACAACAACAAAGATTAAATACTAATCAGTTGCGGTCGGTGATATGGTTCCTTCCGTGACATTCATGTGCTGGGTAACGGTAAAACAAGGAATGAGAAAAAAAAACTATATTGGAAATCGAAAATTGACTGAAGTATCTTGTAACGGAGTAATTCTGAGACTGATTTTGACTTTCAGATGGGTGACCATGTAGATGAATCATTGACAGGATCTCTTGGAAATCTAGCTACGTGTCATGATGTGTCAGCGAGCTCTAAGCAGGCCTCATCTTCTAACTTTGGCTCGGAAACTGGGTTAAGTAGTTCCAGTGCTGAAAGTGGGGACTTATCTAGAAGTAGCAATGGTAAGGTTGAGGATAGTTCTGCTTCTAAGAATAGCGAGTTGCAATCTCAGCAATCGAATCCCAGTGGTATTCTTATGGAAGCTCCTGCAGCTAGTGCTTCTGTAAAAGAACAGACACCAACAGCATCTGTCTCTGATGCTACAGTGGTGGCAGGTGTTGTAGGCCAGCATTCTGGGAATCTAGAATCGAATGAGGAGTCCGTTTCAGATGCTAGTATTGATTTTTCAAATACAAACTCTGTTATTCCTGCTTCCCTAGTACCTTCGCAAACACTTCCAGAAATTGTCTCAACTGACGGGGAACGAGAAGCGAGAGCTGCAAGAGTGGTTGTTGTTGATGTGGTGAGCATACAATCCAACAACATGTCAAGTAGCTTTGCAGATATTAGTAACCCTGGGGCAAGAAGGAATAGCAGAAGGATGTTTTGGGATGCTTTTTCAAGAAGCAGTTTGAGAAGGAGTAGGGGTTCCCAAACCATAGTTCTTTCAACTAGTCATGCTGATGACCTAGGATCTCATGGCAGATGGCTCCTTGATTTTAGTGGCAATCTACATTTTGATGGAGTTGGTCGTGAATCTAGATATCCCAGCACTAGAAGTCGACACAGGAGTGAGCGACAGTGGCAATCAAGATATGAGGTAACGGTTTATACATTTCTTTCTCATGAAATCTGTTTATGGGATAAATTGTCAGTTTATACATTTCCTTCTCATGCAATATGTTTATGGGATAAATTGTTGAAGGACCCTTGAAAGCTTTTCATGCACAGAAAACTTATTTGACCATGTAATAAACAATTCATCAAATTGGAGATTCTTTGACACATGCATTTCATTTTGATTCAGAATTCTTGTTTCTAATTTACCAGTTTATGCTTCACAAATTAACATTTCCTGTTTATTGTTTTTTGATTACATTTCATTCATTTTGCAGAGAGAAAGATTTCATGATGTGCGTGATGAGCAAGGTTGGGCAGCTTCCTTGTGCCCAGCTGGCCTTCATCCTAATGGTACATGCACATGTGAACCCTCTTCTGTGGCTGAGGAGTCTAGCAGCCATTCAAGTATTTCCCAAATAATTTTGTTGACAGATGCACTTTTTGAGGTAAATGGATTTCTTTTATGGTGACCATTTTTGAGGTACTCTGCTGGTTCTATGCCTCAAGAAGTGTCAACAGCTTGCATTGTCTGATGACCTCAACTTCTTTTTACATATAGGAGCATGATTAGTCCAAATTACATCCTTTTGCTTTCAAATCTCTTTCTTTATTGAAAGCATTGATACACATAAACTTGAATGTTTCCTTCATGTTAACAACAATCTACTTTCTATAAACCTTTACAACCTTGTTAACTCATCAGGTACAAAACGTGAGACTTTTTAAGTGGAATGGACATGGGCTTTGTAACATTTTTCATCTTATGTGAAACATGTTCCTAAGCATCACCTGTGCAGAATCCTCCTATAGTCTTACTTTTCATGGCTTTCTTATCATGTTTGTTTTGTAGGTTTTAGAGGAAATTCATCGCCATCACCTATCCCTTTCACCTTCTATGCTCTCACTTCCTGCTCCTGAAGCTGTTGTAAATTCATTAACTCTGAAGAACTATCAAAAGTGTCATGGAACTGAGAACGTGGCACAACATGAACAACAGTAAGTGCTAGTTGTTTTTGGAGTTATTTTGGTATGCTTGCACTTCTATTGCCATCATACACAATTTAACGTATAGAGAGAAAAAAAAACAGCTCGGGTGTTGTAATGGATGCCATGCAGTTAGGAAGATTTCGTAAAAACAATTCATGAATTGAAATGATAATGGCATCCATAACTTGTTAAATGTGGTAAAATATAAATGACACAAGACACAAGGGAAGTAGTCTAGTAACCAAAAGAAAGAAAGAAAACCTTTAGGAAGTAGATGTTTTTGTTACTTCCTAAAAGGGATGCGTGTAGTTATGTGGCTAACACATTATATGTATTTATTTAAAATGTCCCGTATAACTGTGTGAAATTGTATAACAAGCCATCTTCATTCTTGGTCAGAGTAGTACAAGAAATATCCATTGATACCATGGCTTATTGCACCTGCCTGCGACATGCTCTCTCCCCGCATTTGTACATGCTTACTGAATCTACTTTTAAACGTGGGGAGATGGTGATAAAATTCTGATCATGTTAACTGTGGTACTGGGTCATGCCAACCGTTAATTTTTTTTAGCTTAATTCAAAATGGGAAATAGAAAAAATGTAGATGGAAAAAGGAAAAGAAAACAAGATATCGATGTCTGCCAGGTAAGCTACAGTGTTTTAACAGTTGTCATTTAAACTTGAATTTTCCTGAATGGAAAAACTATTGAACTCTGTGAAGAACCATCTTTTGTCACGATTTCTCTCTGCATCACTGCACTTCTAGGATAGCATTTGGTGCCCCTTGTTTGAATTTCACTACTTTTTATTTCTGGACTCGTAACATCTCCCTTTCTCTCGCGTGGTACTCCATTCAATAGGACTATAGGAATATGAATTCATGCAGGAGCCTCAATAATTATACTTTTATCTCCTTTTCTTTCAGCTAATCAATTGCAGGGAACTTAATTTCATGCATAAATCAAGAACTTGAAATCATTTATCTACTGTTCATTATAATTATGAATAAATCTGTATGGACAACATGCGCGGTACTGTTCACAGCAGTATTCATTTTCCCTTCAAACGCCTTGTGAACTGAATTCTTTTTCTCTTTAAATAATCCTGACCAGCATTGGAAAATGTTTTTTTTCTTACAGGTGTCACATTTGCTTGGTTGATTATGAGGAAGGAGATAAAATTCGAGTCCTCCAATGTTCTCACGAGTTTCACATGTCATGTGTTGACAAGTGGCTCAAGGAAATACATGGGTAACCTATCACTACCATGGTTGTTGTTGTAGTTGACTTGGGCTGATTATGACTTCAGTTCTAATTTCTTTTTGTTCTTATCTTCGTTTTCAGCGTATGCCCTCTCTGCAGAGATGATGTTTGCAAGGGCACGGTTGAAAGTTCAGCCTCAAACCCAACGTCACCTTGATGCATATATATAAAAACTTGTAAATAAGGCATAGTTTCTCCTGAAATGGTCTGTGGTCTTTCCACAAGGCCACAAGACATGGTTACATGCTAGGAATTTTAATTTTCTTCTTTATGATATCCTACCCTTTAAGCTTTTCACCTAAAGTTTAGCTTGCATTATAATCATTTGCTGTCGACAGTTGTAGAAATATTATATTATCAAATGGCCATGAATAAGGTTATGGAAAGTATAGGACATGGAATAAGATTTTGATATGTCTGAGCCCCAAACTTTTGTTTTCCCTAGTAACATCACCCTGCTTACTCTTTATTATGGCTCTAGCTAGCTACTACCCCGTGCATTTATTTTCTTTCCTGTCACTGAATAGTTATTGTACCAAAAAGTTCATCTTTATTATCAATACCAGCAAGGCACCGGCCTTGTTAATGATATTGTGATGGTCTGTAGAAACTGGATGGGGTATGCCTGTAAATGCACACTGCCCGGGTAGTTAAAAGCTGTTGGGTTGAGCCTTGTAAAGCAGATTAGTCTAGGAGAAGCTTTGTTGAAGAAAAAGCTGGAAGTAGGGATTTCTATTCAGTTAATTTTGGTAAATAGATGACTTTTGGATCGTACCTGAAAGGTCAACATAAGTTTTGCAACATGCTAGCCTACTGCAAGCGGATTTGACTATTTTAGGCCATTTGATTCCCAAACTGCGTGCTAGGGCATTTGTGATTCTGTTTGACTCATTCCATCCGCGTTTCGTCGCGCTTTGCCTGCCATCATGTACCGCAAGCATTTACATAGAACCAAAAGGTAAAGCTTGTATATTTAATTAATGGGGCCTACACTCAATAAGTTTTTTGGGCAGGCATCCATGGAGTGCAGGTGAAGCAAAGCGAGGAGCAGTAATTGATCCCGAGAGGGTTACTGTTTTTAAAATCTGTCGGTGTGTTATGTTTGCGTAACCATTTCTTTTTGTAAAGGGAAAAAAGAAAGAGAAACACCCAGTTTGAGAAGAACTGGGAGAAGATGGTTCTCTTCATCCTCCAACTTAAATGAAGTTGGTTTGCAAGTTTAAATTTAGGAGTTAAATTTTCTGCTGGATTGCAGGGAAAAGTCCACATGATATCCATTACTTTTACACGTACCAACACACATACATACATACATATGCATACATGTATGGATGTACATGTACTCCAATAGTACGCCTGGTTCCAGGAAGCAAAATCTGAATGAAGGGAAGAACTCCCCTGAAATTCTATGCGTGTTTAGGGATGTCAGCATGTCATCTGCTGTACTTTGTCATAACAGAAATTCATTTTCTTGTAGAGATTGAGAGAAGAATCGACCAAATTTATCAGGTTCTTTACTTTCTCGGGAATCTCTCTTTTACATCGACAAAAGGAAAGAAGAACACTGTTCTTTCCCAGCTAGAGTCCTGTATTATCTAAATATCCCAGCTTTGCGGGGCAAGATGATAAATACGTGTTCTTTTGCACGTAATTTCTTCCCTGTTTGCGGCTGGGGGTTCACCTAAGCGTCTTAAGTTTCGTAGGACACCCTCATCGTGCATACGAGCAGATAGCAGAGATAAGATACAGGAGCTCTACATTTAGCTGAGCTAATCCATTCATCCAGTAGAAATATTAGGTGAGACAAATCCATGGCCGTTCCCATCGTCATCTATCTAGACTCTGGTGATAAATTAACACATGCCCACCATCTTTTTTTATGCCCTACCGCCCTCTGTTTTTCTTACCTGCGAAAGACAATAAATGCTCGAGAACTTTTAGATGACGACCAAACCCTGTCATTTTAGCACCGTCAGCCAGCTAACTGGCATGCAAATCCCTAATGTCTAGTCTAGGCAGGGAGATGAAGAAAAAAAAACACTTCATCACAGATTTGCGCAGCCGATTTATATATTCTGACGGCAACAACACCGCACCTACAATCGACAAGGTGGGAAATGTTTTGTCAGGCGAAGGTCTCCCCATTTTTACCAGAGGCATGCCAAGAGTATGGATGAAGCAACGCAGCCTGGACAAAGAGAAAGAAACTAATTTTTAAATCATTGGAAACAGATGATGGTATAGGTGTGCTACTTTCATAAATAATTTATTGAGATAATGAGAATGTTATGCTAGTTTTTTATGCAATTAAACAATGCATTATCATATGCTTGTCTCATCGATCCACACTATCCAAGCAAGTGCAGCAACTCCTTGTAACCCCTTCCCCTAAGTCAACTAATTAAATATATTTACCAGTCAATTACCACGTCATAAACCCTATTTGGATCATGGAACACATCGCATATCTGTCAATTACATCGTAAGAGAAAAGCTGTTGTGGAATATGAAATTGATTGTTTTATATGCAATTTCACTCAATGACTACATATAAACCTTAAACACTATTTTTGTACATAAAAAAATAATGCAATTGAAGTGGTTAAGGATCCTTGAACCGGGTTTAATAACTATAAAACTAAATCCTGAAAGACCGGATTGGAGAATCAAACCGGTTCAAGAGTTTGTTATATGATGGCGGGGTTAGCGAGCAGGGAAAGAACATTCTATTTATCTAATGTAAAAGGTGATTAGTTACTTGAAGTGGGAGTTTTGTCAAGGTTGCTGTGCCTTTAATGAAAGCGAAACAGTCCGCATTCTTACATTTATAACAGACTCTCGTAGGCCAGGCCAGAACAACAGTAGGCACTCCACCCTCTTTCAGAAACTGCGAGCATTTACTTACTCGGAGATTTCAATTCAATGCCTTGGCAGGTGAAGCCGATCCCATAAATGACCACCACCACCACCACCACTCTCATCTTTCTCTTTCAGTGCTCCTGTCCTCCTCCTCCGCCACGATAATCCACCTCACGTTCAATCGATCGCTGTCCTAGTAAAAGCCAGCCAGCCCATTTTAGCAAGCCTCTCCCTCTCTTGAAACGGAAGCAAACGATGTCTGTTCCTCCGAGTGTGTTCACCATACCAGCAGCCACCGATACCAGCGGAGGCACCAAGACCTCGCCGTTTCAGAACCTGAACTCGAGCATTTTGATCATCATTTTGATCCTCTCTATCACCCTGCTAGTCTCTGTTTCTCTTTGCTTCCTTCTTCGCGTCTTAAACCGCCGTTGCCTCAGCCACCTCTCTCCCTCTAGAACCACCGCCTCGGCTACCACGATAACAGCAGCCTTCTCCTCCTCTAACCGTCACTCAGGTAACAACAACCACCGTGTTTCACCAGAAACCTCAGAGCCTTCCATCGCTGATTCGCTTCCTCTCTTCTCCTTTTCCTCCATCAAACGGCGGTCGTCATCCTCCCCTGCTATCTCCGGAGGCGATTGCGCGGTCTGTTTGTCCAAGTTCGAGCCGGATGATCTCCTGCGACTGCTTCCGCTTTGTTGCCATGCTTTCCACGCGCATTGCATTGACACGTGGGTCAATTCTAACCAATCGTGTCCTCTTTGCCGGTCTCCTATTCATATATCGGAGTCGGACCTAGCCAAAGCTATCTCCGAATGCGACGGTCGTGGTGGTGATAGTTTCCGCCTTGAGATTGGCTCTATTAGCCGTCGTGAACATTCTGCTCCTAACTCCGCCTCCTCTCTCTCAACATCAGCCGCTTCCATTCCTGCAGGTGACCATCGGAGCTCGTACTCTGTTGGTTCGTTTGATTACGTCGTGGAGGAGGAATCGGAGGTTACTATCAGTCAATCACACAGGAGGAGCATGTCGAAGGAGAGTGGAGGTGGCGGCCCGACATTGGCTGAGCAGCAGATTTTGGCGGAGGAAGTGGCTGCGACGAGAGGAAGCTGGTTAAGAGAATACGTTGACAGGCTATCTACCTCTCTCTCTTCGCGTACGGCATCATTTAGAGGCTCTGGAAGGTTCTTTACTGGAAGCAGTCGCCGGAGCGAGCTCACCGGTGTCGGGGACTATGATTTGGAGGCGAATCGTGTAGGAGAAGAAATTAGTGAACTGTTTCGTTGGTTTTCAGGGGTATAATTCATAAATAGATGAAACGGTCAGGGTCAATTACGGGATTTAAAATTTTCAGCATTTTCCTGGTCCAGTCCTTTTTTGGCCATGTCCACTCCATAAGATACAAAATGACAAGACACGCTGGTAAGTGGATAAAGCAAAAGAGAGAGTGGAAACTCCCAAGTCCATGGTTCCTTCCTTGGCTTCTCATCAATCTTTTTTGTAGATAAAGCATCAAGAGAATTACATTTTTGGAAGCATATTGGTCTATGATGCCAAGGGAGATCATGATGCATGGATGGATGATCCATCACGGAGGTACATACAAAGATGTTGATTTCCTACTCTCTAAAGAACATAGCTGCTTTTTTTTTTCTTGCAAGATTTGAGATTCTAGAGAAAATAATAATTAGCAATATTAGATTCAGTACATATGGGGCTGTCATCATGTGAATTTTGTGATTGTTGAATTGAGTGCTGATTTTCATTGGTTGATCTTGGCAAATGGATCGCGAGCACATGAATTAGTTTAGTACGCACTTCCTGATTTGGATGATTCACGTTCACGTGAGGCCATGCGGACCTTAACATTACTCTTTTAATCAGCACTTGCTAGGTTCATGGGATCGAGATGAATCGTGACCTTAGAGGGTTCCTTGCTGCGATCATCTAAAAACTGGTTCATCTGATGATTTAGCCATTAGCGAGCCCTGGCTGGCTGTTAGGGCTAGCTTGGTCGAGAAATTCACCGAGCCATCCTGAATACTTCGACACAATTTTGACCACCCTCTTGAACATGATAAGAAAAATAAAAATACAAAAGGAGGGATTGTCTGTCAAGAATCCCACCTCGACCTAATATTTGCTGGAGCTGTCTCCATTTGGACATCAAATCTGGGTTCCTGGGAAAAACCAGCTGTTTACTCTGTGGGAATTAAGGACATGAAGAGAGAGTATGGTCAGAGCAGCCATGCATTCTCCATTGAGTTGGTAGACTCGGAAGCCAGTTTGGCACGGGAGACAACATAAATTGCACCGATCAGATTATAATAAAAGCCCCCATTTCCATTCGAGGGTGATTCCAGACAAGGGTTAGTTAGCATCGTACACTCATGTTTTTGGGTTCATCGAGAGGCTTGTTACGAGCAGAGCTCTGTCAAAATATATTTGGTTGATAGTGAGACTCAGGTTGTCAGCTTAACTAGGGAACAGGTCATCAGAAAGGCAACGACTCGTTTCTGCACCCTGTTTTTTTTTTTTAAAAAAAAAACAAGTTTGGTTTTAATACTTAAAACTGGCGATTCCATGCCTAGTCTAATGTCTTCAAAAAACCACACACATGCTGCCACCTCAGTCTCTTACACTTGGTCAAATTAGCCCCTCTATTCCAAACCAAAGATCATTTGAGTCCTTTTATCCCACTCTTGTAGATGAAAGCTACGTGCAAGGAGATAAAATCACACGTCTCCATATTCACTCACCTTTTCTTTTCATCAAATAATTGATCTTTTAATACAAATTACTTTATATATATATATTTAACTGGGTATCAAATTCATGTTCGAATCCCACCCATATACATAGATTTAATGTTTTGATTTGAACAAACCGGTAAAGTAGAGGGACCATGCATGATTTCAAGCCTAGGGCCCAAATGCACCGTGAAACTCGTATCGAGGATCTTGCTAGCTTCATGAATGGTGGGGCGAACAGTAATGCTAATCGTGTAGAGTAGATTCACCGAGTGTGTTATTATAAAATAATGATTCGACACGAATCTTATATAATCGATCAGAGATGATGCATTATTTTGTGGTTAATCACTCAAATCAAATCCTACATATCATTTTACATTTAATACTATGAATTGTAAATGGACCAGCTGGAGATGATACATTTTATTTAACCTTGTTGGAAAAAAACAATTCAGTTTTATTTCCTGATCGATATAAAAATAATCAGATCGCCGATACCATTTATATATTATATATTATCCTCCTCTCTGGATGGCAGTGCAGCAAGTAATTTTAGTAAATTTCTCTTTATCAGTCTGTTCTCTTCCCATGCACGGAAATAAATAAACAACACTAACAAGAGTAGCAGCAGCAGCAGGAACACTGCTGTATTTAGAAGCATGATAAATAATGTTTGATCAACTCATTTCTAATTAATCTTATTAGATTTAATATTGAACTGTAGATTTTTAAAAATAAAATAAAATATAACCCGTCAAATGATATTTTTTAATTTTAATAAAAAAAACAGAAATCATTAGATTTAATTTTCAATCAAATACACTATTAGACTATGAAGTTAAAAACATATTAATGAAAAAACTAACTTAGATTGAAATAACTTGTCAAATTTACGACACGAGTCATGAAACATGTACAACCAAATAAAAGGTAAATTCATAGTTGAAGGATTCATGAACCGAATCATTAGACTGAGATAACCTCCTAGTAAAATAAAACATGATTTAAATTGGGTTAAAATGTTAAAGTATCAAATTCTGCAACTCTGATTATAAAACCAAAATATCCCATACAAATCAAATTAAAATAAATTACAAAACCAAACTAACTCCATATTGAATATTAAATTATTCAAATTATTTGAAAAAAATAAAAATAACATGAATCAATTTAGATTAACACGTTAAATATCATTCGTCTGTAATGATGCTAAAATAATCTCATAGAAAGCAAAGAACAACAATAAATTATAATTCCTAATCAATTTAATATCAAAAAATAAAATTAAAAAAGAGTAATTAATATTTTTTTGAATTAACTAGATTAATCTATAAAAGTGTTATCAATAATAAAAAAAAAATTGTGTGGTCTGTGAATTCATCATTAGCTATGTATGGAATCGTTTCCATCCTTCTTCATGTCTTTTAGTCAAACTTTTCGTGGTCTATAATAATTCACGAATCGGATTAAAATGGAAGTGACTCGAAAGAAAACTCCAACTATTTGCTGGGATTTGGAAACTGATCGTGACAAGCTGTGCTGTCGTGTTGAGATCGAGAAAGAGCACTGATGGGATTGTGCAGGGCAGCAAGTCTTCCTTTTTTTAATCCATTATTCCTTCTGAATTTCTATTTCAATAGTTTTTCTTCTCACCTCTATCTCCCTTGTTTGCCCAGAAAAACATATATACATATACATATATATATATATATATTATTGTCGCTGAACTCAATTAAAAAATAATTTAATGTCGCTGCACAGAAACTAAATAAATATCCAATTACTAACATGTGACATGATAATAGCTTCAACATGAAATCCGATAGATACGGGCTCAATAATCAAGAAATAGCTACACAACCAATCCTGGCAAGGGGCACCTCTTGTCTTCAGCAAGGGCCCAGGCTTGCTACGATGAATGATGAATCACAATCCACAACACAGCCATGGTGGCAGATTGGGTTTGAAGATGGAGCTGAGAAGATTGGCTAGGGCAATCATGCCATGGGTAGCAGGTTTTGGTAAGCCAACTCTGGCAACACACATAATTGAGCGCCTTGCTTGTTCCCACTTCTTCCGCTTGCGCTGTCCTGTTCTTCCCGGCGGCTTTAGTGTCTAAAACGCTGACGTTTAATGGCCCTACTTCACGACATCAAGTTCACATTACAGGGGAGCAGTTTTCAGAAGGAGAACATGTATATTTGTCCTGGGTTCTTGGAGTCATATCATTATGAACCCATTTGTCTATTGCGGCCCAGAAAGGAGGCCCAGTAATTCCGAGTCTACACATTCTATATTGATTTTATATATTTAAAATAATTTAATAAACTCTTCTAAATATTAATTTTAAGGGTTTGAATCTTGAACAAATTTCATCAATAACCTCTACGCCAATTTTTTAGGATCTTATGGTCCTCGAGCTTACACGTATTGATTTCACAGTCATAATTATTGTTATAACAGTTAGCTGACTTATCATGGGTCCAGTGAGTGAGTGTTTAACAATGTGTTTAAAAAATAGATTAAAAATAAATATTTTTTTATTTTTTAAATTAATTTTTTTTTATTTTTTTATATTATTTTTATATACCGATATCAAATATATTTTTTATAAAATAAAAAATATTATTTTAATATATTTTTAAATAAAAATAATTTTAAAAAATAATTTGATAAAAACTAATAAACGATGGGGGGACTCTCGAGCAGTACGCTATAAATATACTTGTGGGGGGACTGTTGAACCAGCCATTAAAATCCAACTACCAATAAACCTAACTACGTACGAACCATTAAAATCCAACTACCAAAAAACATGTTTTTCAAGATTTTAAAAAACAAGTCAATGAAAGTCCTATGACTTTCAAGTGTAAAACCCCTTTTAAGTAACAGCAAACATACAAAAATTGATCAAATTATTAAATTCCAAATAAATCAAAATTGAAGAATGTAAATTTCAAACTTTTCTAGCCGAGAACTGGTTATTGAATGGATCTAAATTTAAGATATATTTAATCTCTTGTCATCTTAATTAAATATCCATTCTTGGTATCGGTTTTTGTTAGTAAATAAACTAGTCAATACCTTGTTATTGCAATCTGTCCCCTCATTTTAGCATAGATGATCAAAATTGACGCAATTTGACGTTGAAGAGTTCTTTTTATTATTTGACCAAATCTCGGTTGTTATCAATTTTTATAAAATTAACGTGTCCTGACTTAAAAGTAAAATTTGCAAAGTATATCTGAGTATTTTGGTATCATGTGATATCCCTTCAGAACTTGATGTTAAAGAGAAGCTATACATGTATAAATTAAAATTTTAAAATAGAATCTGATAAAAATAAACCTCTGAAAAAAAAACTAAAAGCATAAATAAATAAATATGGATAGAAAACAAATATTGTCTAAACATTATATTTTAGTATTTTAGATCATTTCATGTTAAATATATAATTTTAAATTATAGTTTTAAAATATTTTAAATAAAATATTTTAAAAATAATATATGTTTACGTGTCGGGAGCCACGTCTTTTCAAAGCACAGCATTAATGTCGCGCTTGGAGCACCTCAGGCATCAATAGGCCTTGCAATCACCCAGCTGAGAACGCCAACAATTTCTTGCAGCTCTCTCTCTCTCCCGGCCATGGCAACCGCCCTGTAGCACAGTCAAAAGTTACCTTTCACCAAGAGAATAAACTCATCCTTATCTTTTTCTCCTTACTTTCCTTGCGTAACCTCTTCCTTTCCTTTCCTTTCCTTTGTTTTGTTTATGTACTTGTCGGGATATTTTGTTTTGTTTCAAAGATATTTTACGAGATTTAAAATGATCGAGAATATAAATATTATATTTTATTCTTCTTCTTAATTGTATACTCACCACGATGCTTCGCCGTGGGTCAACCCGCTCAACTCCCAAGGTCTGATGGCTGTATAAAGTATAAACCAGTACCCCCCTCCCTTTTCATTATTTTTGTCCCACCAACTGAGAAAGTTTAAAGTTTTTCATTGTTACTTTTTTTTTCAAGGTTATCTAGCTTGTTTAAGTCCGTTTTTATATTTATTTAAAGAATTATAAATTTAATATGTTTAATTAGAGATTTTGTATATGGATGAAAAAATAAAATTTCATATGGGAGTACGTAATTTACTTCTTCTTAATTATTACACACAAAATCTAATAACAGAGGTGTCAAGTTGTGTCACCATGGATGCGTCACCGTCGGTAAACCCCGTTCTCCTCCCAAAGGTCTGATAGCTGTATAAAGAGTACCAACTCCATATCCAAGAGCACAAAACACAGAGACAGACAGAGAGAGAGAGACTGGATCCAACGTATCACGACAGCATTCAGGAAATCTATATCCTCTGCTTCTCAGGCACAGGTACTTCCATTCCCTTGTCTAATTATTTTTGTTCCAACAACTGAGAATGTTTAAAGTTCCCAAATCACTGAAGGTTTCTTATAATTACTATTACTCCAAGTATTCCGGTTAATGTCTGGTTATAGCTCTTTTTATTTAGATCAAAAACCCTGAGCCATACATTTGGCTTGCTGGGTTAGTAGAAGAAACCGAGCAAGTAACTAGTTGTTCCAAACGAGCCATCGTGTGGTCAAAGTTTGATATGCCATGGAAGTCAGACTCCTGATAAATTTGATGGATTTGCACAGTAGTGAGTTGTAGACTTGCCATCATGCCATTTTTCATGTTATGCTTTGACTGTATCTTAGACAAGTTTCAGTAGATGGGTTGAGTTTTTGCTAGCGAGTATGTATGGAGTTAATTGTTTTGAGAAGTTAACTTTATATATAGCTAGTGATGACTGTTGTTTCCTTTGTCACGCGAGCAGAAAGCTTCCACAGATGGGGGAAAATGAATTAGCAAGCTCTTTGAATCTTGTTGAAAAAACATGGGAAGAGATTGTCATTGAAATGCCAGAAGAGTTGGAGACTACCTTTCGGCAAGACGAATGTATCTACAAAGCTCCTGCTCCAATTCGCAATTTAAACGAAGCTGCCTACACTCCTCAGGTAATCTCTATAGGTCCTTTCCACCATGATAGTGAAAACCTGAAGCCTATGGAAATTCAGAAGCAGAGGTATCTGATAGAATTTTGTAAGAGATTGCGAGGGCAACCAAAGGAGCAAGCACTGCACGAATCCTTGAAAGAACTTTTGAGCATCATTAAAGATCGTGAAGATGGCATCAGACGCTGTTACGCAGCTAGTTCCTTTGAAATTAGTAGCGATCAGTTCGTGAAGATGATTCTGTTGGATGCCGTGTTCATCTTCGAGCTCTTATTGAAGAATAAAGAGTATTCGGTCAATCGCAACATGTATGAAGATGATTTCATCATAGGCAAACCCTGGCTGAGAGCCGCGATTCAACGGGACCTGATATTGCTTGAAAATCAGCTTCCTTTCTTCATTCTGGAGGAATTATATAACCATGCCACCGGCTACTACAAGGCCAGATATCCTCCCTTTCTGGACCTCTCCTGCCACTACTTTGAGAATTATAGTAAAAACAAAACCTTGCCGGTTGAAACCAAGCAATATAAAACGTTGCATTTCACTGATCTGGTGAGATATTTTCTGTCCTTCAACCACCCGAAGTTAGAATCACCAGGCGGAAAGCAAGTTAAAAATCTTTATAGCGCAACCATGCTGCACCAAGCAGGAATCAAGTTCAGGTTATTGCCGGATGGATGCTTGCTTGACATAAGAGCATGGAATGTAAATGAGAAGTCAGCAATAAAAAAAGGCGAGTTGCATATGCCACAACTTGAGATCGACAACTGCACCGAATGTCTCTTCCGAAACCTCATGGCCTTGGAACAGTGTCATTATCCAGGAAAAGAGTACATCTGCCGTTATGTTAAGCTATTGGATTTTCTCGTGGACGTGGAAAAGGACGTGGATTTGCTCATTGAAAATAAGGTTATTGTTAGCAGGCTCGGTGACAGTAAATCTGTGGCGAGCCTTATCAATAAACTTTGCCTGGAAATAGTAGAAGTCACTTCTGGTTACGATGCTCTCTCCGATCAGCTGAATAATTACTACGAGAGCTCCTGGAACAAAAACAAGGCTTACCTGGTAAGTGTGTATTTCCAAAATGTCTGGATCGGCACTGGAACTGTTATCGGATTACTCATCCTTGCCATCACCGTGACGCGGTTCATCCTCTTCTTTTTCCGCTAGTGTTCCATGTTTTCGTTATGAAGAGTAGGCTCGAACTCGACGTTAGCTTCCTCGAAATAAATTCGCATCCCTCTGTATGTCTTTCTTAATTACGTTGTCGCTCCTAGAACTGATATGCCTGTGTCTGTATGCCTGCATGACTTAATTTGCATCCCTCTGTATGCCTGTAGAATTTTAACTTCCCTGGAAGCGAATCAAATTCCCATTCCAGCTGGAAGGCAACAGCAGCTATTATTGAACATAAAATGTTTGCTCATCTGTTTCTTCCTGTTCTTGAAGCTGTGTGGACAAAAACAAAATGGTGCCACCCACCTGGCCTGAGAAACAGGACAAATCCAGAGAGGATTTGAAGTGGGAGAGCTACACTTAAACAGAGGTGTCAATTTAGGTGATCGTGAACTTTCACCAGGTCTCGTTCGTTGATTTCCTTACCACAACATACGAATCATTAAAATCCAACTTCCAAAAACACATGTTTTTTTCTCATAAAACTTACAGAAATATACTAGGGTCCGCATCATGCAGAACCACCTCTCCAAAATCAAGGAAAAACTGAAGAATAGCCTGGTTAATAAACATGAGAGAGTATGAGCTAACACTTAATTAATCATCCGTATCACAATACTAACCTAAAATGCAATTTCATTACAAAAACCCCACTGTTCTTTTAGTCTAAAGTTCATTTTTTACAATTTTTCTCAACGACCAAACAAACAAACATTGAGATAATAATAAATAAACTTAATAAGCTGACCTGAAATTCCTCCTAACACGCAATTTGACCACTACACAAAAATATTCAAAACTCGACTCCTACAATTTTCCACATCGGCAAACAAACACAAGATTAAAAAACAATTAAAATCTAAAATTAAAATGAAATTATCGCACCTATAAATCACTCAAAATATTAAAAAAAATGCGCAAATTATAAAAATCCAAAAAAAAAAGTATCCACTTTCCGCCATTAAACAACAAATATTAAAAGCAGCAGCAGCAACGATAAAAGAAGTAAAGAGACCAACAAGAGAAGCCCATAGGAGTTTGTAGATTGAGAAAGCGAGGAGACAGAGCGTTGAAAGAGTTTATTGATCTGTGGATAAACCCAAGCTATCAAATCCTCAGAATTATTTTCTTTACACAATTCATGCACCCTCTTCACCTAATCATCAAATCCAAAAAACACGACGACGTTATTATAAATGTATCATAAAAAATGTTGGTGTAAGTACGGAGAGGGAGGGGGTTACGGAATGGAGAAGAGAGGGATCAGACGCGGGGTCGTTTGCTAAATTAGAGTCTCTAGTGCTGTTTGATAATTTACGGAGATGGGAATCCCAGTTTCTGTCTCCACCACTGTCCTCACCTCCCAAAATGTTGGTGTTTTCGTTAATAGCGAATGAAAACGCTGTCGTTTCTCTTGGCTTAAACTTAAACCAAATGTTTTTTTTCTTGTGTTTGTTAAAATAAGTTAAATATAAATTAAAGCATTTTTTTTTATATTGCGATACTCTTTTAAAATATTTTTTTATTTTTAAATTATTGGAAAATTAAAAAATATATATTAAAAAATATTCTTGACATAAACAAATCAAAACTAAATAAAAAATATTTTTAATAAAAAAACAATTATAATATTTTAACAAAAATATTTTTAAAACCCATAAAACAAATAGTCTTTTGTCAGACTACATTGATCAGACTATTTGCATGTATCTAAACAAATTACTAATCAGACTAAAATCACATTTTTAAGTAATGAAAAAATAGTTTAGATAATTCTTACAACAAATCCCTTCGTCAATTAATTATATATATAAATTAATTTTCATCAACTTAGTTAAAGATTTAGAGTATGATTGGGTAAATTGACTGCAATACTTAATATTATAGATTTAGAGTATGTTTGAGTAGATTGACTTGTAGTAATTAACTAGTTAATTGTCCGTGTATTACATTGGATGAGAAAAAATTTTTCAGGACGTGATGTTGAAGAGACCCTATAACTACAAAAGTTTTTTACGTTATAAGTTAGAGGATTTTCTAATGTTTAACTAAGTATATTTATATAAAAAATAATATTTGTAAAGATAAATACTTTGAAAATATATAAGTAGTGGAGAATTGTGAGATTCACAACCCTTTACGTGAGTGGTTCATAATTCAAGACATGTTTATAATATCTAAACTTTTGAGGGTTTGAAAAGTTATTAAATTAATTTTATATCATAAACTATGTTCACTCAATCTGTCCAAAAGAACAACAAAATGAAACCCTTCTTTCCCACTAAATTCATGGAGCTAAAATATAAAAACGCAACGAGCCATGAGAAACTTTCACGCAGGGTGCAGGCCTGGTCCAGGCAAATGCCATCCTCATGGTGGTCAGGCCTACGGGTGTCAGACTCAGACCCAGCAGCAAAGTGGTGAAAGGATTGCCTGACGTGGGGGCCAGGAAGATGCTTTCGTGCTTATCGCGTATTATATTGTTTTTTAAAATGTTTGTTTTATAAATATATTAATTTTTTATATTAATATGATCTAAAAATATTAAAAAATACTTTTTTTCTTCCAATAACAGTCTTAGGTATTCCAGTGATGTAAGTCGCACCAAAATTGCCAATAATTTACGAAACCAAACAGCCTTAAATTACCTACCAGTTTGGAAAGAGCAAAGCCACCCAAAATCCACAACCAAACAGAACTCATAAAATCAGAGCTCATACGAATCGGGCATCAACCGGCCTTGCGATCAACCAGCTGAAAACGCCAACAATTTCTTTCACCCGTCTCTCTCTTCGCCACGTCAACCGCCCTGTAGCGCAGTCAAAAGCTAGCTGTCACCAAAAAAATAATTAAATTCATCCTTATCCTTTTCTCCCTACTTTCCTTGCGGTAACCTCTTCTTTTCCTTTGTTTTGTCCATTATGAGTCCCCATTTGGACCCCTAACAGGTGACTAAAGGACAGAGTTGTCCAAGAACTATCAGTGAAGTGAAATGCATGCTTGTCGAGCCAAAAGTAAAGCAGCCCCCCGTGAGATCACCTAGCAAAGATACATTTCTTTTATTATCAAATAAAGATTCTTTTTTTCTTAATACAAACACATATTATTTCTTTTAATACATTGATGATAAAGAGAGGATAGGATTGATAATAACAATTTTTTTGATTGTTTAAGTTATTTTTTAAATTTATTTAAAGAATTATAAATGTTTTAAAAATAAGATACATTTAAAAGATATTCTTAATTATTACACACAAAATCTAATCATAGAGGTGTCAAGTGGCGTCACCATGGATGCGTCAACGTGGGTCAACCCCGTTCTCCTCCCAAAGGTCTGATAGCTGTATAAAAGAGTACTCCCTCCATATCAAAGAGCACAAAACACACACACACAGAGTGAGAGACTGGATTCAACGTATCACGACAGCATCCAGGAAATCTATATCCTCTGCTTCTCAGGCACAGGTACTTCCATACATTGTTTACTGAAGATTTCTTATGATTATTATTACTTCAAGTATTCCGAATAAAGTCTGGTTATAGCTCTTTTTATTTAGATCAAAACACCAAGAACTACTGCTAGCTGCTTGTTTGTTTCAGCACCTTCTCCTAACTCTACCTGACTTGCTAGAATGATAATTATACAAACCCTGATCAGCCATATATTTGGCTTGCTGGGTTAGTTGAAGAAACCGAGCAAGCAACTAGTTGTTCCAAACGAGCCATCGTGTGGTCAAAGTTTGATATGCCATGGAAGTCAGACTCCTGATAAATTTGATGGTTTTGCACAGTAGTGAGTTGTAGACTTGCCATCATGCCATTTTTCATGTGATGCTTTGACTGTATCTTACACAAGTTTCAATAGATGGGTTGAGTTTTTGCTAGCGAGTATGTATGAAATTAATTGTTTTGAGAAGTTAATTTTATATATAGCTAGTGATGACTGTTGTTTCGTTTGTCACGCGAGCAGAAAACTGTTGTTTCCTTCCACAGATGGGGGAAAATGAATTAGCAAGCTCTTTCAATCTTGTTGGAAAACCACGCATAGAGATTTCAATTGAAATTCCAGATGACTTGGAGACTACCTTTCGGCCAGAGGAATGTATCTACAAAGCTCCAGCTGCAATTCGCAATTTAAACATAGCTGCCTACACTCCTCAGGTAATCTCTATAGGTCCTTTCCACCATGATAGTGAAGACCTGAAGCCTATGGAAATCCAGAAGCAGAGGTATCTGAAAGAATTTTGTAAGAGATTGGGATGGCAACCAAAGGAGCAAGTGCACAAATCCTTGAAAGAACTTTTGAACATCATTGAAGATCGTGAAGGTGAAATCAGACGCCGTTATGCAGCTGAAATTAAAAGCGAACGGTTTCTGAAGATGATTCTGTTGGATGCCGTGTTCATCTTCGAGCTCTTCTTGAAGAATAAAGAGTATTCGGGCGATCCCAACATGTATCAAGATGATTTCATCATAGGCAAGCCCTGGCTGAGAGCCGCGATTCAACGGGACTTGATATTGCTTGAAAATCAGCTTCCTTTCTTCATCCTGAATGAATTATATGACCATGCCAACGCCAACAACAGGGCCGGATATTCTCGCTTTCTGGACCTCTCCCGCATCTACTTTGAGAAATATGGTAAGAGCAAAACCTTGCCGAATGAAACCAAGCATTTCACTGATCTGGTAAGATATTTTCTGTCCTTCAAGCACCCGACGTTAGATCCACCAGACAGAAAACAATGTAAACCGCATTTCACTGAGCGGGTAAGAAATTGTCTGCGATCCAAGAAACCACCAGACGGAAAGCAACTTAAAAATCCTTATAGCGCAACCATGCTGCACCAAGCAGGAATTAAGTTCAAGGCAAATTTGCAGGCTGAATACTTGCTTGACATAAAAGCATGGGATGAAAATGAGAAGTCAGCAATAAAAAAAGGCGAGTTGCATATGCCACAACTTGAGATCGACAACTGCACCGAATGTCTCTTCCGAAACCTCATGGCCTTGGAACAGTGTCATTATCCAGGAAAAGAGTACATCTGCCGTTATGTTAAGCTATTGGATTTTCTGGTGGACGTGGAAAAGGATGTGGATTTACTCATTGAAAATAAGGTTATTGTTTGCAGGCTCGGTGACAGTAAATCTGTGGCGAAGCTCATCAATAAACTTTGCCTGGAAATAGTGGAAGTCACTTCAAGTTACGATGCTCTCTCCGATCAGCTGAATAATTACTACGACAGCTCCTGGAACAAAAACAAGGCTTACCTGGTAAGTGTGTATTTCCAAAATGTCTGGATCGGCACTGGAACTGTTATCGGATTAATCATCCTAGCCATCTCCGTGACGCGGTTCATCCTGTTCTTCTTTCGCCGCTAGTATTCCATGTTTTCCCTGTGAAGAATAGGCTCGAGCTCGAGATCTCTAGAAAAGAAGACGACATGGATGCTAGTTGAGCTACAAGCTTGACGATAGCTTCCTCGAAATAAATTTGCATCCCTCTGGATGACTTAATTACGTTGTCCCTCCTAGTACTGTCGTGTCTGTGTCTGGCTGTAGAATTTTAACTTCCATTGAAGCGAATTAAATTCCCATTCCAACTGGAAGGCAACAGCAGCTATTATTGAACATAAAATGTTTGCTCATCTGTCTCTTCCTGTTCTTTAAGTTGTGTGGACAAAAACAAAATGGTGCCACCCACCTGGCCTGAGAAACAGGACAAAACCAGAAAGGATTTGAAGTGGGAGAGCTACACTTAAACAGAGGTGTCGATTTAGGTGATCGTGAAAGAACTTTTATATAAAATACACGACAAATAACGCATGCACTTTCACCATGTCTCGTTCTTTGATTTCCTGACCACATACGAATCATTAAAATCGAACTACCAAAAAACATGTTTTTTTTTCTTCATAAAAGTTTCAAAAATACATAGATTTAATTTAACAAAAGAATAAAAAATTCCATGAAAAATCAAAAACCCCACAACATTTTCCCCGTAAAAATAATAAAGAATCGTTTTCTTTTCATCGATTCTTTTAGTTTCTAGTATACTTTTTGTTATTTGTGCCGCTGAGAAGTGAATTTCATTTAAAGATTTTTAAAAACAAGTCGACGAATCAAGATTTTAAATTAATCTGTTCACAAGTCCCATGACTTTCAAGTGTAAACCCCTTTAAGTAACAGAAAACATACAAAATTTGACAAAAAAATCAATTTCAAATAAATCAAAATTGAAGAATTGAAGAATGTAAATTTCTACCTGTTCTAGCCGAGGAACTGGTTATTGAATGGATCTAAATTTAAGATATACGTGATTCATTTAACATCTTAATTAAATATTCATTCTTAGTATCTGTTTTACTAATTTATTTGTGTCAAGAATTTTCAAAATGCTTAGAAACAAGGTTTTTGTTAGTAAATAAATTTGTCAATAACTTGTTATTGCTTATTTGAAGAAACTTTATCTCGTTTTATGTATTTTTTGTAGATCTAAGTTGTCCTAGATTCTTTCAAGGTGATATCTTGACTGAAACTTGAGACCTGTAAGGTAGATCTTGAACTTTTAACTATCTCGTCACGCTTCTTGAAGATTTAATGTTGAAGAGATCCTACACTGAAAAATATTTTTTATGTTATAAGTTAGAGGACTTTCTAATATTTATGTAATTGTATTTATATAAAAAAAATAATTTTAAGGATAAATATTTTGAAAATATATATGGAGTGGAGAATTGTGAGATTCACAACCCTTTAGGTGAGTGGTTCATAATTCAAGACATGTTTATAATATCTAAACTTTTGAGGATTTGAAAAGTTATTAAATTAATTTTATATCATAAACCATGTTATTAAATGAAACACTTCTTCCCCCCTAGATATAAACACGCAACGAGCCATGAGAAACTTTCATGCAGGGGGTGCTGGCCTGGTACAGGCAAATGCTATCCTCATGGTGGTCAGGTCCAAGGGTGTCAAACCTGGAAACAAAGTGTTGAAAAGATAGCCTGACGTGGGGGCCAGGGAAGATGGTTTATTAAATTTAGTGAAATGATGTTTTTTTATTTTTTAAAATTATTTTCAATATTTCTATATTAAAATAATATAAAAGCATAAAAAAATAATTTAAAAATAAAAATAATATTTTTATTTTTTAAAAAACATTTTAAAATACAAACATTTAATAGTATCTAATTGAATATTTGATATCGTGGTAACCCTAGTGAAATGGATGTTGGAATGTATTAAAAAATTAAAATCAACAAATAGTTGTATGAGATCTACAAATTATAATCTCAAACCATAGGATAAGGAGAAGTTGCTATTAGTTGTTTTTTTGTCAACAATATGAAAAATACGATAATCAAAAATATATTTTTTTTATTAAATTTTAAATTAAATCACAGTTTATTATCAACCCCCGTAGAGAGCGCAATAAAAAGTTAGTTTTCACAACAAAAAAAAAAAAATCCATCCTTATCGTTTTCTCCCTGCTTTCCTTGCGCAACCTCTTCTTTTCCTTTGTTTTGTCCATTACGAGTCCCCGTTTGGACCGATAACAGGTGACTAAAGGAAAAAGTTGTCCTAGAATTATCAGTGAAGTGAAATGCATGCCTGTCGAGCCAAAAGTAAAGCAGACCCCCATGAAATCACCAGCAAATAGACATTTCTATTATTATCAAAGAAAATATTTTTTTTTAATACAAACATTATTTTTTTATACATTGATAATAAAGAGAGGACAGGACTGATACTAACAATTTTTATTTATTTATAGAATTTAATTCATTACCTTTTTTTTACAAAAGTTTCTTTTTTTCACATGATTAAATTAAAAAAAATCTAAAGAGAACTCCATATGAGAACAGATATCTCCACACACGTGTCTATCTTTTAGTTTTTTCAATGTAGTTTGTATATAGTTTTATAGCAATATAAAGGGGTCCTGACGTGAGTGGTGAGGACAATTTTATCCTTTAAAATAGATCAAGAGTTCAATCCTTCATCTTGTATAGAACCGGTCATTTGGAGAGCACTTTCACCACTTCAGGGCCAATCCGATGCGAACGTAAATTAGTTAAGGTCAACGTCTGGGACACCGCGTGATTTATACCCAAAAAAATCTGATAAAAGTTTTTGTTCAGTTATTTTTTATAAAAAAATATCTTTACACCAAAAAAATAAATTGTGCCTTGATTTCCAAAGAAATCTTCTCGATTAGCTCAAGTGGTCTATCATCTTGATAGGTCAATTTGTATTTTTTTTACGTGAGCAAGTGTTAAGATTAGCCTTTGTGTATCTAAATTAATTTCACGATGTTTAATGTTGATAATCATACAAGTCTTTTGAATTCTAAATTTGTACCACTAGATCAGATGATCTAAGTCAATTTACACTTTTTTTGACGAGCGAGGGTTAGTAAAACATTATAGTTTTTCATTTTTACTTTTTTTCAAGGTTAAATAGCTTGTTCAAGTCAGTTTATAAATTTATTTAAAGAATTATAAATCTTTTAAAAATAAGATATTTTTAAAAGATATTCTATAATAATATTTTTAATTAGAGATTTTGTATATCAACAAAAAATAAAATTTTATCTGGGCGTATATTTTCTTATTCTTCTTAAGGTGTGTTTGATGTTGTTTTTGTTTTTGTTATTAAGGTTTTTAAAAATAGTTTCATGAAAAGTACTTTATCTACGATTTAACATAATTTTTGAAGTGTTTGGTTAAAACAATGGTTGAGTTTGAGATTAATGAAAAACAATTTTAAGTGTTTGGTTATCGAGCTTTTCATATTACTTTCAGCTTATGAAATTACTTTAAAGGACATAGACATATAAAACACACACACACACACATTGTATTAATAATCATAATTTCATAATTTAATGAATAATTTAAGTAAACTGGATATTTTATTTCATTCTCCCATCATAAACTAAATCCATACGTGCAACATCTAGTAAAATATCATCTAAAACAAAATTAGAATTACGAGACAAAAAATATATTGTGATATCATTTTAATATATGTATTTATATTTTAATTATTTTATTTTGATTTTCACATTATTTTAATATCAAAAAATATAATGAAGTAATATATAATATAATATAATATATTATATTTCACTCCCCCTTCCCAGCTTAAATTGAAAAGTAAGTATTTCATGCTCATTGCAGAACAATTAATAATTGTGTGGTACCACAAATTTAACTAAACACCACAAAAACAAACACCAACTTAATTATACACACAAAATATAATCGTAGAGGTGTCCAGTTGCGTCACCATGGATGCGTCACCGTGGGTCAACCCAGCTCTACTCCCAAGGTCTTATAGCTGTATAAAAGAGTACTACCTCCATATCAAAGAGCACAAAACACGCGCGCGCGCACAGGGACAGACACAGAGTAGGAGACTGGATTCAACGTATCAGGACAGCATCCTGGAAATCGATATCCTCTGCTTCTCAGGGAAAGGTAACCCCCCCGGTTCACACTCCCTTAATCGTCCGAGCAAGCAACTAGTTGCTCCAAACGAGCCATCGTGATAAAAAAGTTTGATGGTTTTGCACAGTAGTGAGTTGTAGACTTGCCATCATGCCATTTTTCATGTTATGTTTTGACTGTATCTTAGACAAGTTTCAATAGATGGGTTGAGTTTTTGCTAGCGAGTGTGTATGAAATTATTTGTTTTGAGAAGTTAATTTTATATATAGCTGGTGATGACTGTTGTTTCCTTTGTCACGCGAGCAGAAATCTTCCACAGATGGGAGAAAATGAATCAGCAAGCTCTTTCAAAGAGATTTCAATTAAAATTCTAGAAAACTTGGAGACTACCTTTCGGCCAGAGGAATGTATCTACGAAGCTCCACCTGCAATTCGCAATTTAAACAGAGCTGCCTACACTCCTCGGGTAATCTCTATAGGTCCTTTCCACCGTGGTAGTAAGAACCTGAAGCCTATGGAAATTCAGAAGGAGAGGTATCTGAAAGAATTTTGTAAGAGATTGCGAGGGCAATCAGAGGAGCAAGTGGACAAATGCTTGAAAGAACTTTGGAGAACCATTGAAGGTCGTGAAGATGCCATCAAAAGCCGTTATTCAAATAGTTATAATATTAAATGGGATAATCAGTTCGTGAAGATGATTCTGTTTGATGCCGTGTTCATCTTCGAGCTCTTCTTGAAGACTAAAGAGTATTCGGTCGATCGCACCATGTATCAATATGATTTCATCATAGGCAAACCCTGGCTTAGAGCCGCGATTAAACGGGACTTGATATTGCTTGAAAATCAGCTTCCTTTCTTCATCCTGGAGGAATTATATAACCGTGCCACCGACTACTACAGGGCCAGATATCCTCCCTTTCTGGACCTCTCCTGCCTCTACTTTGAAAATTATGGTAAGATCAAAACCTTGCAATATTATAAACCATTGCATTTCACTGATCTGGTAAGATATTTTCTGTCCTTCAAGCACCCGAAGTTAGAATCACCAGACGGAAAGCAATTTAAACCGCATTTCACTGATCTGGTAAGAGATTGTCTGCCCTTCATGCACCGGAAGTTAGAACCACAAATTAAAAATCCTTATAGCGCAACCAAGCTGCACCAAGCAGGAATTAAGTTCAAGGCAGAATTGCAGGCTGAATGCTTGCTTGACATAAGAGCATGGAATGACAATGAGAATCCAGTAAAAAAAGGCGAGTTGCATATGCCACAACTTGAGATCGACAACTGCACCGAATGTCTCTTCCGAAACCTCATGGCCTTGGAACAGTGTCATTATCCAGGAAAAGAGTTCATCTGCCGTTATGTTAAGCTATTGGATTATCTGGTAGACGTGGAAAAGGATGTGGATTTGCTCATTGAAAATAAGGTTATTGTTAGCAGGCTCGGTGACAGTAAAGCTGTGGCGAGGCTCATCAACAAACTTTGCCTGGAAATAGTGGAAGTCACTTCTGGTTATGATGCTCTCTCCGATCTGCTGAATAATTACTACGACAGCTCCTGGAACAAAAACAAGGCTTACCTGGTAAGTGTGTATTTCCAAAATGTCTGGATCGGCACTGGAACTGTTATCGGATTAATCATCCTAGCCATCACAGTGACGCGGTTCATCCTGTTCTTCTTCCGCCGCTAGTATTCCATGTTTTCCCTGTGAAGAATAGGCTCGAGCTCGAGATCTCTGGAAAAGAAGACGACATGGATGCTAGTTGAGCTACAAGCTTGACGATAGCTAGCTTCCTCGAAATAAATTTGCATCCCTCTGTATGACTTAATTACGTTGTCCCTCCTAATACTGTCGTGTCTGTGTCTGTCTGTAGAATTTTAACTTCCATTGAAGCGAATTAAATTCCCATTCCAGCTGGAAGGCAACAGCAGCTATTATTGAACATAAAATGTTTGCTCATCTGTTTCTTCCTGTTCTTTAAGTTGTATGGACAAAAACAAAATGGTGCCAACAAGCTGGCCTGAGAAACAGGACAAAACCAGAAAGGATTTGAAGTGGGAGAGCTACACTTAAACAGAGGTGTCAATTTAGGTGATCGTGAAAGAACTTTTATATAAAATACACGACAAATAACGCATGCACTTTCACCAGGTCTCGTTCGTTGATTTCCTGACCACATACGAATCATTAAAATCGAACTACCAAAAAACATGTTTTTTTTTTTCATAAAAGTTTCAAAAATACATAGATATAATTTAACAAAAGAATAAAAAATTCCATGAAAAATAAAAAACCCCACAACATTTTCCCCGTAAAAATAATAAAGAATCGTTTTCTTTTCATCGATTCTTTTAGTTTCTAGTATACTTTTTGTTATTTGTGCCGCTGAGAAGTGAAATTCATTTAAAGTTTTTTTTAAAAAAAGTCGACGAATCAAGATTTTAAATTAATCTGTTCACAAGTCCTATGACTTTCAAGTGTAAACCCCTTTAAGTAACAGAAAACATACAAAATTTGACCAAAAAAAATCAATTTCAAATAAATCAAAATTGAAAAATTGAAGAATGTAAATTTCTAGCTGTTCTAGCCGAGGAACTGGTTATTGAATGGATCTAAATTTAAGATATACGTGATTCATTTAACATCTTAATTAAATATTCATTCTTAGTATCTGTTTTACTAATTTATTTGTGTCTAAGAATTTTCAAAATGCTTAGAAACAAGGTTTTTGTTAGTAAATAAATTTGTCAATAACTTGTTATTGCTTATTTGAAAAACTTTATCTCGGTTTAGGTATTTTTTGTAGATCTAAATTGTCCTAGGTTCTTTCAAGGTGATGTCTTGACTCAAACTTGAGACCTGTAAGGTAAGATCTTGAACTCTTTATTGTTAAAGCAGCAACTCAACAAAACAGTAACGGTTCAATGAAGACAGTAACAGCTCCATACAAGGCAACAAATCCTCAATCAATGCAGCAAGTCAACCAACGACAACAATCGTATTATGCAGAAGGAAAAGAGGATAATCTTCTCACAATTAAAAGGAAAGATGATCGCGTATTGAAGGCAGCGTCATCAAACACTTCAGCAACAAATCCTCCTCTGCCTTCTCCCCTGCTCCTCTCTTAATACAACGGAAACATTATGTTTCCTTTCTTGTAACCCCAACGGGTATTTTCCATTTACACAGCCTCCTTCCTTATGTATTCAAAGGAAGAGATTATGTTTCCTTTACAGTAATTAGACCCCCCCAACGGTAGCATCTCAAGTTGTATAAATCAGCTACTCTTGTAATCTAGTGTTCACGGCTTATATCATAATTCAATAAAACAAGCTTCCGCAGTTCAGGTTCTTATTTTCTTTGTGGTATCAGAGCCTGTGTGAACACTAGGCTTAAACAAAACATTGCTACCCAACAGTCCAATTTACCCAACAATCCAATTCACAAACATCACTGTCCAAACGTCCCAAAAAATGTCTACACTATCTCTCAATGTTGGCAATTTCGTGACTCTTAGACTTACACCAAGCAACTACCCCTTATGGCGTGAACAAGCTTTAGCCCTTGCTGAAAGCCAAGAAATGGTTGGGCATCTCACAAATGAAGATCCTCCCCCAAAAAAATTCACAGATGAAGAAGTACCGCAGCTCTCAGAAACCTTCAAATCATGGCGAAAAACAGATCGTCTCCTGAGAGGATGGATCATTGGGACACTTTCGGAAGAAGCTCTTGGCCTCATTGTTGGCCTTGACACTTCTTATGCTGTCTGGGAGGCTCTCAAAAATGCATACGCACAAGACTCACAAGAACGTGAGTTCACACTTCGACAGCAAATTACTTATCTCAGGAAAGAAGACAACACAACAATCACAGAGCACATTCGCACCTTCAAAGGCATATGTGACAATTTGTCAGCAATTGGAAGAACCATACCAGATCAAGAGAAGGTATTTTGTCTACTTACCAGTCTTGGTCCACACTATGAGACATTCACAACAACTATGTTGAAGCCCCCCAGACCATCATATACTGAATTAATTTCACAACTCCAAAGTCTTGATCAAAGGCGCAATTGGTTCTCCAATCACGCAGACATCACAGCATCTTCTCCCACCCATCAATTGGCCTTCTACGGTCAACACCAGCAACGCCCACAAGCCAAATCCATGGGCTATCGTGGCACTCAACCAGGTTACTCTACTTACCGAGGAAACCCACAAAGGTTCACCTCTACTGGACGAGGATTTCAAGCTCAAAGACGGGAAATCACAACTACAAACACAAACCGAAGACCCCCCCCACCAGGTGAGAGACGCATGACAGCAGCTGAAAGAGAAAAATATAGAGATTATGAGTGTCAATACTGTGGGATGGCAGGACATATTGCCAAAATTTGTTGGTGGCTGCCCAAAAAATCTACCCAACAAGAAGACATACCGCAAGCTCTTGCAGCCCTCACGTTGGACACCACTATTGCTGACAATGAGTGGACAACAGATACCGGAGCATCCAACCACATGACAGGTAAGCCAGGTATGTTAACAAATATTCGTCAATATTGTGGTTCTGATTCTGTTCTAATCGGAGATGGGTCCTCTATGCCTATAATTGCTATTGGTGACTCTTGCATAAAACAAAAGGCAGCAACTTTGTCTTTGAATGATGTACTGTTAGTCCCAAAACTAAAGAAAAATTTGCTTTCCGTAAGTCATCTCACCGATGAACATCCTGTCAATTGTGAATTTTCTAACCGTGATTTTTATGTTAAGGAACGGGAAACAGGCCAACACTTGATGAGAGGGAGACGCAAGGGTGATCTCTACGTGTTATCTAACTCGCCGGAATTATATTTCTCTCATCGCTTCAAATCAACCTCAGCAGAAGTTTGGCATCAACGCCTAGGCCATCCGCAGTCTTCAGCACTTCATTTACTGAAAAATAAAGGGCTTATTAATGTTGTAGGGTCAATAAAATTACAACATCTTTGTGATAGTTGTCAATTGGGAAAACTTAGCCGTTTACCTTTCTCTAAGTCCGAAAATTCAAGTACTAGTATCTTTGAAAAAATTCATTGTGATTTATGGGGACCTGCTCCTGTTTTATCAATTACTAAATTCAAGTATTATGCGTGTTTAGTTGACGATTTTTCAAAATATACTTGGATTATTCCCCTACATAACAAATCCGACTTTTATGAAGCATATTTAGCCTTTGAAAAATATGTCGCAAGACAATTTGACAAGGAAATTAAAATCTTTCATTCCGATGGAGGTGGTGAATTCGTCAATTCTAAATTACTAACTCATTTTTTGTCTACAGGTATAGTACATCAAATTTCATCTCCATACACTCCAGAACAAACTGGAATAGTTGAAAGACGTCATAGGACAATAAGAGAGCTAGGAATGACTATGTTATTCCACAGTGGCGCACCTTTATTTTTATGGGTAGAGGCGTTCACAACTGCCGTATATCTCATGAATTGCCTCCCTTCTTCATCCATAAATTTTGACACTCCATATTTTGCACTTCATGGGACACATCCCAATTATTCTTCACTTAGAGCTTTCGGATCAAAGTGTTTTCCTTACACTTGGGATACAAAAAAAAATAAATTTGATCCCAAATCTCTACCATGCGTGTTTGTAGGCTATAGCGAAAAACACAAAGCATATAAGTGTTTTCATCCTACAAGTCGAAAAACATTCATCTCACGACATGTTGTTTTTGATGAGTTAATTTTTCCATACCAGATTACAAAGAAATCATGCGATGCTGTGCCATCCCCACAACCACAGGTAATGAAGATTTTTGATTCATGGTTATCACCTACTGATACTTCTCCCACTGCAGGAACGGAAGGAAACTCTACCACAAGCTTAAGTTTAATCCCACTGCCGCCTCAAGACATAGATGATTTTCAATCATCACCAACATTACTGGAATCCCATAACGCACAAAGTGATGATATTCATGAAGGGTCTATTGTTAACACAACACATGAAATTGCAAATGCTCCTTCGCCTCCTGCACCCACAACGATCACTGAAGAATTTCAGCCACAAAGGCAAGAAGCAGAGTCAAAAACAGAGCACGAGATTGAAGTTATTACTACCCCAATTGATACTTCTCTGTCACAAAGGCAAGAAATCAACGAAGAAACACAAGAATCACTGCCTTCAATTCCCGAAACAGCGGCACCTTGTCCACAAAATTCTGACTCTACAACGTCAAATGCTCCACATCTCTCGGTTCATCCCATGTACACTCGGTCACGGCATGGTATAGTGAAGCCTAATGCAAAGTATGCATTGACCACCATCACCTCAGAAAAAATACCCCGTGAGCCACAAAATACTAAAAGTGCCTTAGCTCACACTGGATGGAAAACAACAATGGAAGAAGAACTAGCAGCCCTACATCAAAATCAGACTTGGGAACTAGTTCCTCGGACATCACAAATGAATGTGATCGGGTCTAAATGGGTATTCAAAGCCAAACTCAAACCCGATGGATCTCTAGACCGTCTCAAAGCACGCTTGGTTGCAAAAGGGTATCATCAAATTGATGGAGTGGACTATGTCGAAACATTTTCCCCAGTCATAAAACCAGGCACAATTCGCATGATACTTACTATAGCTCTTGTTAAAGGCTGGCCTCTTCGACAATTAGATGTAAAAAATGCTTTTTTACATGGCACCATTTCTGAAGACCTTTACATGCAGCAACCACCGGGAATGGCCGACTCTCAACGTCCGTCACATGTCTGCAAACTACACAAGGCTATCTATGGCCTAAAACAAGCGCCGCGCGCTTGGTTTGATCGGTTCAGTACTTTTCTCCTTAAATATGGATTTTTTTGCAGTTTATCTGACCCATCGTTATTTGTTTTTCATTCAGACTATGGATCGTTAATTCTGCTTCTTTATGTGGATGACATGCTGATCACCGGGACAAACCCAACAATTGTCTCCAATTTTATTGTGGTTCTAAGCAATGAGTTTGCAATGAAAGACTTAGGACCGATACATCACTTCATTGGAATGGAAGTCACATCAACGACAAAAGGCCTGCATCTATCTCAAACTCACTATGCCATAACAATATTAGAGCGATCAAACATGGTGGATTGCAAGCCTATGGGTACACCTCTTGAGTCAAAAACAAAGACCGCTTCCACTGACTCTCTCCTAGAAGATCCAAGTTACTATCGTGGTATTGTAGGAGCTCTACAATATTTGACACTAACGCGTCCTGACATTTCTTTTAGTGTAAATTATGTTTCACAATTTATGCATGCTCCCACCAACACACACTTAAAAATGGTTCGTCGTATTTTACGTTATGTCAAAGGAACAATTAACTTAGGTTTACATTTTTTTTCCCATACTACACTTGATCTGTGTGCCTTTTCAGATGCTGATTGGGCAGGCTGTCCTACAACAAGACGCTCCACTACCGGATATTGTACATTTCTCGGAGGAAATCTTATTTCCTGGTGTGCAAAGAAACAACATACAATCTCTCGGTCAAGTACGGAGGCTGAATATCGGGCAATGGCTCATGCAACAGCCGAGCTCACATGGCTAGGCTTCCTTCTCAACGACTTGCGCATCCCCTTACCCTCTCCACCAACTCTTCATTGCGACAATTTAAATGCTCTCCATATGACTATAAATCCAGTGTTCCATGCTAGGAGCAAACACATAGAGCTGGATTACCACTTTGTACGCGAACGCGTTGCACAAGGTTTACTGGTCACTCATCACGTCCCCTCAGAACAACAACTTGCCGATCTTTTCACAAAGCCATTACCGAAAGCAGCTCTTCAGTATTTTTGCTCCAAACTTTGCCTCCAACCCCGGCAAAGTTTGCGGGAAGGTGTTAAAGCAACAACTCAACAAAACAGTAACGGTTCAATGAAGACGATACTGACTCCATACAAGGCAACAAATCCTCAATCAATGCAGCAAGTCAACCAACGACAACAATCGTATTATGCAGAAGGAAAAGAGGATAATCTTCTCACAATTAAAAGGAAAGATGATCGCGTATTGAAGGCAGCGTCATCAAACACTTCAGCAACAAATCCTCCTCTGCCTTCTCCCCTGCTCCTCTCTTAATACAACGGAAACATTATGTTTCCTTTCTTGTAACCCCAACGGGTATTTTCCATTTACACAGCCTCCTTCCTTATGTATTCAAAGGAAGAGATTATGTTTCCTTTACAGTAATTAGACCCCCCCAACGGTAGCATCTCAAGTTGTATAAATCAGCTACTCTTGTAATCTAGTGTTCACGGCTTATATCATAATTCAATAAAACAAGCTTCCGCAGTTCAGGTTCTTATTTTCTTTATTTATTATCTCATCACGCTTCTTCAAGACGTAATGTTGAAGAGATCCTATACTGAAAAAGGTTTTTTTATGTTATAAGTTAGAGCACTTTCTAATATTTATGTAATTGTATTTATATAAAAAAATAATTTTAAGGATAAATATTTTGAAAATATATATGGAGTGGAGAATTGTGAGATTCACAACCCTTTACGTGAGTTGTTCATAATTCAAGACATATTTATAATATCTAAACTTTTGAGGGTTTGAAAAGTTATTAAATTAATTTTATATCATAAACCATGTTATTAAATGAAACACTTCTTCCCCCCTAAATATAAAAACGCAACGAGCCATGAGAAACTTTCATGCAGGGTGTGCTGGCCTGGTACAGGCAAATGCCATCCTCATGGTGGTCAGGCCCAAGGGTGTCAGACCTGGAAACAAAGTGTTGAAAAGATAGCCTGACGTGGGGGCCAGGGAAGATGGTTTATTAAATTTAGTGAAATGATGTTTTTTATTTTTTAAAATTATTTTCAATATTTCTATATTAAAATAATATAAAAACATAAAAAATTAATTTAAAAATAAAAATAATTTTTTTAATTTTTTTTAAAACATTTTAAAATACAAACATTTAATAGTATCTAATTGAATATTTGATATTGTGGTAACCCTAGTGAAATGTATGTTGGAATGTATTAAAAAATTAAAATCAACAAATAGTTGTATGAGATCTACAAATTATAATCTCAAACCATAGGTTGAGGAGAGGTTGCTATTAGTTGTTTTTCGACAATAATATGAAAAACATGATAATCAAAAATATATTTTTTTATTAAATTTTAAATTAAATCACCAAAAATATATTTTTCATTAAATTTTAAATTAAATCACAGTTTATTATCAACCCCGGTAGGTAGCGCAATAAAAAGGTAGCTTTCACAAAATAAAAATTATCCATCCTTATCGTTTTCTCCCTGCTTTCCTTGCGCAACCTCTTCTTTTCCTTTGTTTTGTCCATTACGAGTCCCCATTTGGACCGATAACAGGTGACTAAAGGAAAGAGTTGTCCTAGAATTATCAGTGAAGTGAAATGCATGCTTGTCGAGCGAAAAGTAAAGCAGCCCCCCATGAAATCACCTAGCAAAGAGACATTTATTTTATTATCAAATAAAATATTTTTTTTCTTAATACAAACATTATTTTTTTATACATTGATAATAAAGAGAGGACAGGACTGATACTAACAATTTTTATTTATTTATAGAATTTAACTTATTACCTTTTTTTACAAAAGTTTTTTTTTTCACATGATTAAATTAAAAAAAAATCTAAAGATAACTCCATAGGAGAACAGATATCTCCACACACGTGTCTATCTTTTAGTTTTTTCAATGTAGTTTGTATGTAGTTTTATGGTTAACTTGATATTATAATCAAGTATCTGATAAAGGTACCCAAGAGGTCCTGACGTGAGTGCTAAGGGCAATCTCACCTTTTAAGAGAGGTCAGAGATTCAATCCTTCATCTTGCATGGAAACCGACCATTTGGAGAGCACTTTCACCACTTCGAGGCCCACTCGATATGAACATGAATTAGTTAAGGTCAGTATCTGGGACACCGCGTGGTTTATACAAAAAAAAATCCGATAAAGGTTTTTGTTCTATTACTTTTTTATAAAAAAAATTCTTTACACCAAAAAAATAAGCAGTGCCTTGATTTTCAAAGAAACCTCCTCGGTTAGCTCAATTGATCTATCATCTTGATAGGTCAATTTGTATTTTTTTTTAACGCAAGCAAGTGTTAAGACTAGCGTGTATCTAAATTAATTTCACGAGGTTTAACGTTGATAGTCATACAAGTCTTTTGAATTCTAAATTTGTACCACTAGATCAGATGATTTAAGTCAATTTACACTTTTTTTGACGAGCGATGGTTAGTAAGACATTATAGTTTTTCATTTTTATTTTTTTTTCAAGGTTAACTAGCTTGTTTAAGTCAGTTTTTAAATTTATTTAAATAATTATAAATCTTTTAAAAATAAGATATTTTTGAAAGATATTCTATAATAATATTTTTAATTAGAGATTTTGTATATCAATAAAAAATAAAATTTTATTTGGGCATGCGTTTTCTTATTCTTCTTAGGGCGTGTTTGACATTGCTTTTTGTTTTTGTTGTTAAGGTTTTTAAAAAACAGTTTCATGAAAAGTATTTTAGCTGCGATTTAACGTAATTTTTAAAGTGTTTGGTTAAAACAATGGTTGAGTTTGAGATTCATGAAAAACAGTTTTAAGTGTTTTGTTACCAAGTTTTTCATATTGCTTTCAACTTATGAAATTACTTTAAAGGACATAGAGATATAAAACACACACACACACAATATATATATATATATATTGTATTAATAATCATAATTTTATAATTTAATGAATAATTTAAGTAAACTGGATATTTTATTTTATTCTCCCATCATAAACTAAATCCATACGTGCAACATCTAGTAAAATATCATTTAAAATAAAATTAGAATTACGAGATAAAAAATATATTGTGATATCCTTTTAATATATTTATTTATATTTTAATTAATTTATTTAGATTTTTACATTATTTTAATATCAAAAAAATATAATTAAGTAGTATATAATATAATATAATATAATATAATATATTTCACTCCCCCTTCTCAGCTTAAATTGAAAAGCAAGTATTACATGCTTATTGCAGAACAATTAATAATTGTGTGATACCATATCAAACTTTTGCTTTTCAAATTTAACTAAACACCCAATCCCTCAGATTTTTTATAAGCACACACAAAAACAAACAACAACTTCATTATACACAGAAAATCTAATCGTAGAGGTGTCAAGTTGCGTCACCATGGATGCGTCACCGTGGGTCAACCCAGCTCTACTCCCAAGGTCTGATAGCTGTATAAAAGAGTACTACCTCCATATCAAAGAGCACAAAACACGCGCGCGCGCACAGGGACAGACACAGAGTAGGAGACTGGATTCAACGTATCAGGACAGCATCCTGGAAATCGATATCCTCTGCTTCTCAGGGAAAGGTAACCCCCCCGGTTCACACTCCCTTAATCGTCCGAGCAAGCAAGTAGTTGCTCCAAACGAGCCATCGTGTGATCAAAGTTTGATGGTTTTGCACAGTAGTGAGTTGTAGATTTGCCATCATGCCATTTTTCATGTTATGTTTTGACTGTATCTTAGACAAGTTTCAATAGATGGGTTGAGTTTTTGCTAGCGAGTATGTATGAAATTAATTGTTTTGAGAAGTTAATTTTATATATAGCTGGCGATGACTGCTGTTTCCTTTGTCACGCGAGCAGAAATCTTCCACGGATGGGAGAAAATGAATCAGCAAGCTCTTTCAAAGAGATTTCAATTAAAATTCTAGAAAACTTGGAGACTACCTTTCGGCCAGAGGAATGTATCTACAAAGTTCCAGCTGCATTTCGCAATTTAAACAGAGCTGCCTTCACTCCTCGGGTAATCTCTATAGGTCCTTTCCACCATGATAATGAAAAACTGAAGCCTATGGAAATTCAGAAGCAGAGGTATCTGAAAGAATTTTGTAAGAGATTGCGAGGGCAAACAGAGGAGCAAGTGGACAAATCCTTGAAAGACCTTTGGAAAACCATTGAAGATCGTAAAGATTCCATCAGAAGCCGTTATGCAGCTAGTTATCCTAATATTAAAAGGGATAATCAGTTCGTGAAGATGATTCTGTTGGATGCCGTGTTCATCTTCGAGCTCTTCTTGAAGAATAAAGAGTGTTCGGTCAATCGCACCATGTATCAATATGATTTCATCATAGGCAAACCCTGGCTGAGAGCTGCGATTCAACGGGACTTGATATTGCTTGAAAATCAGCTTCCTTTCTTCATCCTGGAGGAATTATATAACCGTGCCACCGACTACTACAGGGCCAGATATCCTCCCTTTCTGGACCTCTCCTGCCACTACTTTGAGAATTATGGTAAGATCAAAACCATGCAATATGAACCGTTGCATTTCACTGATCTGGTAAGATTTTTTCTGTCCTTCAAGCACCCGAAGTTAGAATCACCAGACGGAAAGCAATATAAACAGTTGCATTTCACTGACGTGGTAAGATATTTTCTTCCCTTCAAGCACCCGAAGTTAGAACCACCAGCAGACGCAATGCAAATTAAAAATCCTTATAGCGCAACCATGCTGCACCAAGCAGGAATTAAGTTCAAGGCAAAATTGCACGCTGAATGCTTGCTTGACATAAGAGCATGGGATGAAAATGTGAATCCACCAATAAAAAAAGGCGAGTTGCATATGCCACAACTTGAAGTCGACAACTGCACCGAATGTCTCTTCCGAAACCTCATGGCCTTGGAACAGTGTCATTATCCAGGAGAAAGAGTTCATCTGCCGCTATGTTAAGCTATTGGATTTTCTTGTGGACGTGGAAAAGGATGTGGATTTGCTCATTGAAAATAAGGTTATTGTTTGCAGACACCGAGTTCCATGGGCTCTCTCTGATTTTTTTTTTCTATGATCGGGGTATCCGGGTCAGCTTATGTACACCACAACTAATCCTCAGTCTTACTGAACATCCTGCAAGCCCAGTAAACATGTAAGGCACCACGGGATGACAGGTGTGCACGGTGAGACTTGAATTTTAATGCTAAGAAAAGAAACAATTACTTTCAATCGATTATCGAGTTTAATGATCGGACAACCTCACTTTAAAAGAGGCCCTACTTCTTCCATTTGTAATGTCTTTTCCCATTTCAAGTCCTATCGATTCAGGCTTATTCTTTTCCACGTGTTGCTGTGGAAAAAATAATGCATGATTACGATGTAAGAACAACCTTTCCAGGTCCCGGGGTTCCAAGGTTTTCTCTCTGGCTGTATTTCACGAGGAAGAAGATTGACAAAACCTCGAGAGAGGTTTTGCAGCAAAAAATGTCCGTTTGTGTTTGAAAACCGTAATTTCCACCGTCATTTTAATTTGTGTCTGCATTGTAAAATTATATAGCACGTGACGTGGTCAAGGCTACCCCCATCCATGCACCACCTTGATCAAGTCAAGGGTAAGCCTCATGGCCTTGGAACAGTGTCATTATCCAGGAAAAGAGTTCATCTGCCGATATGTTAAGCTATTGGATTTTCTCGTGGACGTGGAAAAGGATGTGGATTTGCTCATTGAAAATAAGGTTATTGTTTGCAGGCTCGGTGACAGTAAAGCTGTGGCGACGCTCATCAACAAACTTTGCCTGGAAATAGTGGAAGTCACTTCTGGTTACGATGCTCTCTCCGATCAGCTGAATAATTACTACGACAGCTCCTGGAACAAAAACAAGGCTTACCTGGTAAGTGTGTATTTCCAAAATGTCTGGATCGGCACTGGAACTGTTATCGGATTAATCATCCTAGCCATCACCGTGACGCGGTTCATCCTGTTCTTTTTCCGCTAGTATTCCATGTTTTTGTTATGAAGAATAGGCTCGAACTCGAGATCTCTAGAAAACAAGACCTCCAGGCTTGATGTTAGCTTCCTCGAAATAAATTTGCACCCCTCCGTATGACTTAATCAGGTTTTCGCTCCTAGTACTGTGGTGTCTGTGTCTGTGCCTGTAGAATTTTAATTTCCATTGAAGTGAATTAAATTCCCATTCCAGCTGTTGTAAGGTAACACCAACTATTATTGAGCATAAAATGTTTGATCATCTTTTTCTTCCTGTTCTTTAAGCTGTGTGGACAAAAACAAAATGGTGCCAACCACCTGGCCTGAGAAAAAGGACAAAACCAGAAAGGATTTGAAGTGGGAGAGCTTTAAACAGAGGTGTCAATTTAGGTGATCGTGAAGTAGCTTTTATATAAAATACACGACAAATAAAGCAGGTTTCACCAGGTCTCGATCGTTGATTTCTTGACTGGTTCGTGTTAAAAGCATAGGGACCATAATACAACACTGAACCTGATGTTCGAGAAACACAGAGTGCAATGGGCTCTCTCTGGTATTTCATATTTTGATTCATACGATCATGTCACAGTTGTCGAATTGAATGTTCGGACAACCTCACTTTAAAAGAGGCCCTACTTCTTCCATTTGCAATGTCTTTTCATATTTCAAGTCCTATCCATTCAGGCTTATTCTTTTCCATGTGTTGCTGTGAAAAAATCAATGCATGATTACGATGCAAGAACAACCTTTCCAGGTCCCGGGGTTCCAAGGTTTTCTCTCTGCCTGTATTTCACGAGGAAGAAGATTGACAGAACCCTCGAGAGAGGTTTTGCAGCAAAAAATGTCCGTTTGTGTTTGAAAACCGTAATTTCCACCGTCATTTTAATTTGTGTCTGCATTGTAAAATTAGATAGCACGTGACGTGGTCAAAGCTACCCCCATCCATGCACCACCTTGATCAAGTCAAGGGTAAGCTACAATTACGGGTGTGAATATATATATATATATACACACACGTTTATTTATAATACGTTTATTAAGTATGAGCTGCTAAATTTAAATATCTATACTTCACTCGTCCAGTTTTAATTAATCAATCATGTAAATATTTATTTCATCATCATTATTTAGTATTATAAAATAGTAATATGTATATAAATTAATAAACAATTACATTTGACATAATGTATGCATGCATGCATTATTATTTAATATCAAAAAATGGTAATATATATAGATTATATATATTATGTTAGATTACAAAAACGGACAATTATATTAAATATTCTATAGGTTGACTATCATTTAGGAGATTACTATTTATATTTTAAGTCAGCTGAACTTTTCAAATTTAATAAAATGATTGATTTAATCTTATATATGTGAAGTTAGAACTTCAACCAAACGAAATTGATAACAATTAGAAAGAAGAGGAACGAAGTGGGGGATTCCTTAGAGTTATTAATTGAATTACTATTGAAATTCTATAAATAATTAGATGTTGTTTTATAATGTTAGCTTATTTATGCCAGCTTGACGGTGCAGGGGCGACGAGTTAATGACTCCGATCCAAACTAAATTTAATATATGTTTAATATTATAAAAATATATTAAAATATTATATATATAATATTAACATACTAAAATAATTAAAAAAACATTAATTTAATATTTATTAAAAATATAATAGTAAACAATTACTGCCCTCAGGACAAATAGTAGTATAGTACTGCTCCGGCATGCTTTATAACTGGAAAAAAAAACTGAAAAAAAAGCCAGCTCAAATGTCTTCTCTTTTGACCGGAACCACAGAGAGAAGATTTAATAATGAAATTGTTTTTGAAATTATTGTGTTCATAAATATATTAAAATTATATATATTTTTTTATTTTTTTAAAATAATATTTGATATAAACACTTCAAAATAATTTTAAAATATCAAATATTTTTAATTTAAAATTAAATATTTTTTTAAAATACTTTTAAAATACAGCTTAAATCGACTTATTGGGCCTGCACGAAGAAGGCCTACAAACTCGACCCATTATCGAAGACTGCAAAGCAAAGAGTTCATTGGGGTCTCGGACACTCGGCGGGGAGAGAGAAATGGTGGAGAATGGCAGCGGTGGCGGCAACGAGACCCAATGGTGGTGGTGGTGGGCAATGGCAAGCATGGCCCAATTAGGGTGGGGCGTTTCAGCATATAAAAGAGGCTACGCGGGTGACTCTCGTCTCATGCCCTTAAAAGCATTCGCCGTTGCCTCCCTCTTTTTGGGTTCCGCCGCCTCTGCTTCCATTGCTTCCCTTCAAGCCTCTGGCATTCACAAGGTACAAGATTTTGTAGATTTGGGAGCAAATATAAGGACTGGACTTGGGGCTCCTCCAAGAGTTGCAAGAGAGTACGTTGCTTTCTCTCTTTTATCATCTGTATACTTTTTTATTGAATCCCCAAAAAATTACATTTGTACAACCATTGATTGTTGTTTATCATTTTTTGTTAGAAAAGCTGATGATCGATGAAAAGGGGCATCAAGAATTTTGGAGATGTATGGAGTTTCGTGTCCAATGTTTTGTAATGCTAGAATTCAAGCTGGAGATGTCAACAATATGATGTACTTTGCAATACTTCTTTTGTAATAAGGTTTTTTCTTTTGTTTTTTGTTTGAGAGAGTACTCTCTTCTATAATCATTGCCTAATGAAGTTGAAATTCTGTTTTGGTTAACTCGCTTTAAATAGTCAATTAGCATGGAAATAAACTTCTGATGTTCATGGTCTTGCTTGATCAAATGTTACAAATGCTTGGCGGACCAATTGAACAGATCCTCTGGGACTCAATTATAGTGGTTGATAAAGAAAGTGCTGAATAGAAGTTAAAGAACTCGTTTGCAGCGGGGTTATCGCGAAGGTAATGTTTGTGCAAACTGTTTGGCAAACAAGGGAGGTAGCATGGCTTCGTATCTTCTTCGGATGTTTAGAATTTCTGAAATCAGGGAGACCCAATTGAGGAAAAATTATTGCATAATTGAGACTAATTATATAGTTGAAGGGATTTGCAATATACACGCACACACATCTCTGTGTTTGTGTGATGAAGATAGCCCTGTAAAAGTTGCTGATAAAGTAGTCGAAGAATCATCATTCTTGAAAACTTCCCTTCCCATGCGGTTTTTGGCGAAGAAACCGCGGGGAATTCTAAAGATACCATCAAGCTTCCAGACTTTGTTAGGGTTGTGGATCCAATTGATGTAACATACAGCTTTTATATTTTTAAAAATATTTTTGATATGATAAAAAAAATGTAAAATATTAACTTTAAATAAAAAAAAACATCTTTTTTCTGTATTTATAGAAAATACCATCTTGAAAGCAACCTCAAATGGCCCCTCAATGAGACCGCACGAAAATCTGTTTTGTTCAATCCACGTTTGTTTCCATGGTTAACGAGGACAGATTATAACTCGTGTAGCTGATCCAATCATAAACAATTTTTTTTTTTAATTCAATGACCAGCCAATCACATTTCAGAGATCTTTGCTTTCTCAGTGAACACAATTTGTCAGCTCGGAAGGACAAAACTGAAACTCTCAAAAGGATCAATCTCACGAGAACGTATACAAATTATTCATATCTATTGATGAGAGTTAGTAACCCCAGCTCCGGATCAAATTGGTACAAAATGAAACCATATCTCAGCCATGGTACGTTTTGTGTGCATGTTTTATGCAGCCACTGGCGCAGGCATATAAGACTCCAGAATCAACTGTGATCGCGAAGGTTGCATGGTCTCCACAATTAAGTATGTATACTTCCACTGCTTGTCAACTTTGTCTTTGAACATCTCAGCAGAAACCTTCCCAGCACCATGCGGCCCACGAATATAGAAATTGATCTACATTCAGTGTGGCAACGTGTAAGCAGATATCAAGTTACACAGAAAATCAAGAATATCCTAAATTTCATTCTATCGTGCAGAATTTTTCTCTTTATTTATTCTTAAAGTGGAAGGAGGTTCTGGAGATAATTCAGGTATGTTATTCACAATCCTGGAACCTTTTGCATTTCTTGGATGCACCAGACAAATTTCATATGGTTATTATAATGCTTCACAGTTTACCTGGACATGCTCCACACCATCTTCATCAGTAAAGATCCTATTGGGAATTCGTTGGCGAGCAGCACGATTTCTACTTTCCTGACCATAACCTGTAATAGGGGATCCAATCCTCACCCTGACCTGATTTTCAAAGCAACAACAAAATTGCAAATCAACATATGTAAAGAATACCACACATATAGTACAAGAAAATGGATGGCATAGCTACCCTTGTGACCATTTACTACCAGATCTTTCTAGATTTTATCTATGGTATTCAAAACCTCCCTCAACAACTTTGTGAATACATTTTGAAAGAATTTGTTTTCTCTATATTAGTTTTGCTGATAAACTGTACCTGATCGCTTGAAGTTAAGCACCTACTTCCATTCTTATTTTCAGATGACAGTTGATAATAGCCATATGGTTTATTGTTACTGCATAATCAGTCACTTTGGGAATTTGTTTATCACGTTTTATTCATATGAACGTTCATGCCATGAGACTCCAGTTATAACTCAGGGTGTTTCCTCAAAAGGCAACCTCAAATGACTGCCCCATTGTAAGATAATGTCTCCTTTTCAGGCCCACTGAACATCATGATAATAATAGAAGAGGAACAAGTGCTTTAAAAATTGTGGCCAAGACAAAGAATATCAGTTTTCACAAACCTGACTGTCATCTTGTATCCTTTTCAGAGCCTTGTTAAAGATCTTGTACCTATCACAGACCATGATTCAAATCAGAGTGGAATCAAGAAAAGAAAGCAAAACCTCAATTAATTTATTTTTAACCACATTCTTATAATTTAATTAGAAAATCAACTTACTCTTTTGGTTCAAATATCAGCTCCTTGAAAACAGCATAAGCTGCAGCAGCCGCAACACCAAGTCCGGCAAGAATTATAATGCTGTAGGAAGCACCCTCTGTAAACGTCACAGGCTTCTCTGGGATATTGTATGTTGGAGAGTCAAAAGGATCCTCAACAGTAGATACGTCTTTTCTGGTCTGTCCAGAGTGGCAGAACACAATTAATAGTTTCAGAACAAGAGTTTTCAGGAAAAAAAAATAAAACTTGGTGAAGAGAACGAAGTGAAGTCAGTATATAAAGCAAAATGGTATACCAAAAACATTTTTTTCAACAATGAAATAAGGAGAAAACATATATTTCCTATAAAATCTAGAACCACCCAGATAGTGATAGGATCCGTAACAAAAGAAATATACTCTTTTTTTTTTATATCATTTTACAGATAAAATTGTTGACTGCATAGCAAGCACTAGATTTTTTCAAGTGTTCAACTTAAACTTTAATCAAAGCAATCCAATAGTATGAGGATAAAAAAAACACTAAGCTCAAGAACTTTGATTTGAATTCAAACCTCAGATTGCTTTTGCGTCTCTTTCTTTGAAGCTTTCGATGCAAAGGATCTAGCAAAGCAAATATTAATTTTGCTTCCTCCATGGTTTTCCAGTATTTGAAAGGGTGACCTAAGGCTAGCCAGGCATGCTCTGTCAGGCTGACCTCCATACATAGCAGGGATACCTGCCAAAAATTAATTTTAGAATTAATATGCAAAAGAGAGATATCAATAAGCAAAACAACCTTGCTCCAGAACCAGTGGATATGCGTGTCTGACACTAAATGTCAGTAAACTTGCAGCACTTCGTGTGGCTCCAAATACTTTATCATATGAATCGTATAGCTACAACTCCCCTCCTGCATTGAATTTACTTACACTATAAAATTGTTAAGTTTTCAATTATTTCTTGCAGGCCCTAGCATTAAAGTGATCTATCCTGCTATGGTTTCTTTATGATCTTTTACCTAAACTTCCAATGAGACACCCAAGGATTCAGCAGCTCATTGTCATACTCTTTCTTTGCTAGACCTTTTATCAAAGTCTATAACATCTCCATTACAACAGCACAAAATAAGAGATTTAGTCAGAAAGCATGCAAAGCACAACTTGTGGTGAAAAATTCACATGGACAGACTAGATCACTATTGATTCATGAGGGCATCCTCAAACTTTCTTTTCTGCCAAAATAAAAAATCTGGAGGAGCCGCTGGCTCTATATCAGAATATGAGACCAGCCAATAAAACTGATTAGTATAAGATTTTTTATCCTTGTATAAATTCTCTTGCAAGCAAATAAAAAATGAGTTCCAGGATGAGCAATAATGCAGTAACCAATAAAAACTTCCCAGATGACTATAGTGCAAGGCACAGCTCTCAAAAAAGAGCATGGCTTTTACTGAAACTTTTGTCAAAGATGCAGAGGAACAACTCTCAGTGGTAAGAAAGAAGACTATAACAAAATTGTGAAAATGAGACTTACACAAGCATGATAATACAATAAAGTGGGGCATAACAATCACTAACCATTACGCTGAAGTATGCCCTACAAAATAGATTGAAATAAAAGAAAATCAGTCAGCAGTTACAAGCTGAGGGAAAATGAAAGTGAAAATAACTAACTACCTCACCTTAGTCGAACGGTTGGCATTGGAAGCAAAATGTCTCACATAATCTGACTTTGGCAGCTGAGTCAACATCAAAATGTAACTTAGATCAAATACCAATACATCACATTTAATTAATATGCTTGAGACAAACAGGATTTAAACTATAAAAAGAAAATTACCCAATTGCACCTACTTCCTACCAAGGGTTTATGGTAAAAACAGTAACTTGTTGACATACATTTCCAGAATCATTAAGGTAACACCAAGAGCCAACAAATAGAACAAAAGGTAGTAATGACAAAGAACAAATAACTGGTTGAATTAAGTGCTTCATATAAAGCCAGGAAGGGGAAAGGAAGAGAGTGATTTTTAGAAGAAAATAAAAGGTAACAGGAAAATTATAATTTGAAAGGGTATGGCTGAGGCTTCTATCTCGTTTCTAACATGTGAGATTTTCTAATATCACTGAAACTAGTCTTCCCTCCTCATTCTAGAAGGTCAGAACCTGGAGAAATCTACAACTCCAGGATGTCATTTGCATTGCATTATTTAGGCTAAGTGCCGAAAAGAAAGGCCAACGTATCTTAAATGAAGCTAAGATATTTTTTTTTTTCATTCGGGATGTTAAATCCATTCATTGCAATACTTTGACACAATGAGTTCAATAGGATCCAAGTCTCGTTAATATTTTATGGGAACATGCATTACTACTACATTGACATTTAAGTCCTATTTCATTCAATATAAAACAACAGCAAATTTCTTCAAACAATAATATAACATATGAGGAACAGACTAAATTTGAACTAAAACAACAACAAAAGCTGTAAATAACCAACTTCAACTCCGAAGGCAAGTCGCAGTGTCTCAAAGGTACAAAGCTGAAACTAAAAAGGAAAAAAAGACAATATTTACCCTAGTGGCTGAATTACCAAGTGCACTTCTTTGTGCAGCCATGAATGATGAAAATTCCGCCATACCCACATCAGATACTCCCTTAATAATCTTTCTCTCCAAATATGAAGACAGCCCATTTTGAGATCTCAAAAACCCGCTGCATCTCTTAATATGCTGCATCTTCTAAGACTACAATAAAAACCCCTGCCTTTTCTATGCAATAACAAAAAAAAAAAATCAAAACTTTAACACAAAAACCAGCTCTTATAGCCTAAAAAGGATAAAAACTAAAATAAAATAAGACCCAGATGCTGAAATTGATAGATCTTCAAGACCCAGAAATCATATACTCCTACACTGTATTAAAGATATTGAGATAGAGACCCTAAAACCCAATGGCAAGCAAATTTGGGGTTTTATTGTAGACACGTGCAAGATGAAATCTCACGTGTAAGAAATCCAAGAAGGCTAAAAACCCATTATCGTTGGGCTCATATCTCGAAACTTAGCCCGTATAACGAAACCCAAATTTGAACCGAATGGCTTGTTTTCCTCTCCTTTGTGTTCCCTCAAAATCAGAGGCGAGCTAGCTAGCACCTAGCAGCTGCCAGAGAGAAAACTCGTACACAGCGAGGTAGGGAAAGAAGAAAGAAGGAAAGGGGTTGAATTTGTGTAAAAAGAATCTGACTAATCTTTTTAACACTACTGCTTTGCAGAGATAAAACTCGTACGCAGCGAGGTAGGGAAAGAAGAAAGAAGGAAAGGAGTTGAATTTGTGTAAAAAGAATCTGACTAATCTTTTTAACACTACTGTTTTGCAGCGGCCCGGTTTTCCTGTTTTCCTGCTGGTAAGTTCTCTATTTACATAAATATGAAGAAACTCCAAGGCACACTCGAGGCCATGAGAAAATGGAGAAAAGTTGGATTTTTTATAACACTCAATTTAGTGCAATTTTTCTTCTCAGTTTTTTCGTTTATGGATTCATTTCTGTATAGAGCTATTTGCTTAGGAGTTGACCTTTTTCAAGGTTTATAAGAAGTTTTAAGGATTTTTTTTAATATATTTTGGGCTGTTTTCCAAAAGTTTAGACACTGATATTATGAAAGGAAATTCGAAGATTGATTCGTGTATCCATAGTCAATATGTTTGAGTTTTAAAGTCATTATGCTTGTTTTCTACACAAAGGTTGGGTTTTTTATGTTTGTTTTCTATATTTACAGCTTCAAGATAAGTTGATTACAGAAGTTGATATGATACAATAAATTACTGGTGCTATGATTCATTCTAAGATTTTAATAATTCCAAGATATGTGGATCAAAGGACTGATATGATGCAATACTCTGATGGTCCAATGATTTGTTCTGGTTTTGCAATAGTCTGAAGAATAAGGATTTTATTTTTAATTTTAGTAAGTTCATCAATCTTGGGTTTGATGTGATGTCACTTTGTATAAGGTTATAACCCTTCAACTATTCACTGACCTAATTTTTGTCATGTGCATTTTTAGATGGCCAGATGGGATGAGATTCTGTCCCTTCCTGTGCAGAATCCTCCAACTTTGGAATTCTCTGCTTCTGATATTGTGTGGTCAAAGGTTGAAGGTTGGCGTGACAATTTGGATAGACTCGCACTTATCCCTTTTGCTAGGGTGGATGATTTTGTAAGAGGTGAGTCTGCTAATAAAGACTGTCCAACTAGATTTCATGTTGAAGCTAGAAGGCGTCGACCTCCACAGACATCTTATAAGCAAAAGGTTGATGGCATCCTTGAGTACATATTGTAAGTTCACTCTTCTTTTGGCAGCTCCTACTTAGTGGCTATCAAATGCTGTGAGTTAAGTGATCCATTTGAATTTTTAGGTATTGGTGTTCTTTTGGCCCTGATGATCATCGCAAAGGTGGCATTGTACGGCCCAGTAGAACTACTTACGTTCCAAAAAAGAAAAATGCTGGTAGACCAAACACTAAGAGAGGGTGCACTTGCCATTTTATTGTAAAACGTTTAATTGCTGAACCATCTGTAGCATTGATCATATATAATCAGGATAAGCATGTGGATAAAAAAGGATTGCCATGCCATGGCCCTCAGGATAAGAAGGCTGAAGGAACACGTGCTATGTTTGCCCCATATATCTCAGAGGATCTTCGGCTTCGTGTTTTATCTTTACTATATGTTGGGGTCTCTGTGGAGACCATAATGCAAAGACACAACGAATCAGTAGAAAGGCAGGGTGGTCCATGTAATCGTGATGACCTGTTGACACACAGGTATGTGCGGAGGCAGGAAAGGAGCATTCGTCGCTCTACATATGAAATAGACACTGATGATGCTGTTAGCGTTAACCTGTGGGTTGAAAGCCACCAGAATCAGGTATTCTTCTTCGAGGATTTTTCTGATTCAGAGCCTTTCACTTTGGGAATCCAAACTGAGTGGCAGTTACAACAAATGATTCGGTTTGGCAATCGTGGTCTTGTGGCTTCTGATTCAAGGTTTGGAACAAACAAATTGAAGGTTTGTCATTTCAGTTAATATGGTCCAAATCCTGTCTAACCAAATATTAATTACAGTGCCTGGATGACTCTATATGTTTCAGAAACTGACTTTACTCTTTTGTTTCATTTTATTTAGTATCCTGTTCACAGTGTAGTTGTGTTCAACTTAGACAACAAGGCCATCCCTGTAGCTTGGATCATAGCACCAAGATTTGCAAGTGCGGATGCACATAGATGGATGAGGGCACTTTACAATAGAGTTTGTATGAAAGATCCTTCATGGAAGTTGGCTGGCTTTATAGTGGATGATCCTTTGACAGACATCCATACAATAAGGTTGGCAGTTCACATTCCATAGGGTGTTTGGTGGGGCAGTCGAACCTGCTTTTTGTCAATATTTGATTATTATTATTTTTTGTCTAAAAATATATATTTTTTTTATGTTTTCAAATCATTTTGATGTGCTGGTGTCAAAAATGATTTTTTTTAAAAATAAAATAAAAAATTATTTTGATACATTTATGAGTGAAAAGCACTTTGGAAAGCAACCGCTACCACTCTCCCAAACACTCCTTAATGTGAATTGGATGATTATCTCTTCTTGGTTATTTTTAGTTGCTTTACAGTTTTCCAAGGGTCATATGGCCCATATCAATGGGTTTTGCAGGGATTTGGTATTTCTTGAATTTTGTATCCTGGAATTTAGAGATTTCTACAAGCAATGACTGATCCCTTGAGATCTCTGGTGCCTTAAAATTTGTTTGTCATGGTATTGCTTCAGACTTTCTGCTTGAGGCACTGACTCTTGTCTACCATTGTGATCTTAAAAGCCACTTTTATTAAAGTGCTTTTAACACATCTGTGGAGCTGAACTGCAATGCTTGGTGAAATGCTAATAAGAATTTGTAATATGAGGGCTGTGGAGATTATTTCAGAATCTAAATCTGAGTAAAGATCTGGGACTTAGCAGTTAAGATTGAATGTTTCGTGGATGCGAGGTGTTGGTCCAGGCAAATAGAGAATAATTTTCGGCTTCCATGTTTCCTTTTTTAATGATATAATATATCTAAACAAAAACCTTAGTTTTTACCTTTCTTGTTTTCAGGGAGGTGTTTCAGTGCTCGGTGTTGATATCTTTTTGGCGAGTTCGCCATGCATGGCATAAGAATCTAATAAAGCGGTGCATGGGAACAGAGATGCGTGTTCAGATATCAAGACGGCTTGGACAGACAGTAGATGATATTTGCAAAGGACAAGGAACTGCACGTTTGTTTGAAGTTTTCATGGAAGATTTTGTTGATGGCTCTAGTTTTATGGATTACTTCAAGGCAACCTGGTATCCTAGAATAGGTTGGTAAATTTCTCTTCTATTCTTTTCAATAGTGACTAAGATAGCATAATCAGGCTGTACACATTCCTATCTTTCTCCACAATTTTCCTGAGTTGGTTCGCAAACGGGCCTTGTATCTCAATTTGGAAGAAGATCAACCTTGCTGCGTGGGATAAAATATGTGAAATATTGCTACAGAATATTGGAGTTAGTTGGGTTTTTTTACAAAACTCTTTATTTCAGAAAACTTAAAATAAGATTTCCTTGTATCAGGGAGTTGGACTACTGCACTAAAAAATCTGCCACTGGCAAGCCAAGAGACCTGTGCAGCAATGGAATTTTATCACAGGCAATTGAAAGTCAGGCTCTTGAATGAGAAGAATCCTGGTGTTTATCAACGTGCTGATTGGTTGGTTGATAAGTTGGGTACAAATGTGCATTCCTATTTCTGGCTTGATGAATACTCAGAAAGGGATGATTTTGCAAGATACTGGAAAGACGAGTGGGTTAGTGGTTTAACATCTTGGCGAAAAGCATTGAAGATCCCAGACTCTGATGTTGTCGAGGAATGTAGATGTGCAAAAGTCACTGACCAGCTTGATCGAGATAGGGTACATGTTGTCTGGAACCCTGGTTCAGAATTTGCTATTTGTGATTGCAAGTGGGCGGAAATGGGCAACTTGTGTGAGCATGTCTTTAAAGTTATTAAATTATATCGAGATAAAGGGATTAGAAAGTCATCTATTAGCCTATTTCAGTATAATCAGGCCCTGATCAACATGCTACGCTGCCCTCCTTATGATTGTTTGATTCGTGATCATGCTGCTTCTCTAGCAGTTGCTGTACAGAAGCAATTAGATGGAATAGTTAATTTTCATAGCAGACAGGCTAATGTAGATACCGCTGAGAAAAAAACTGCAAACTCACTTGAGCAGCAGGTGGTCTGTGGGACCAATTCTTCAAATCAAGATAAAGAATTAGTGAATGAGAATTATCATATTGAAAAAGATGATTGTCAGGAAAGAGACATACATGAGATTTCTCGTGGTGTTACAAGTGATTTTACTGATGGTGTTAGAGAGGAATCGGCTTGCGCTCGAATGGATGTTGACCCATCGTCCAACAGCATTTCTCCACCCGGAATACATTCTGTTGATGATGTCACTCAGAAACAAGTTGATTTAGATAGCAACCAGAGTGCTGTGGATGCCACTCAGAAACAAGCTCGGGACTCCCTTGAGCAGCAGATGAGTGGGACAAACTTATCAAATCAAGCTAGAGAATTAGTGAATGAGAGTGATTGTATGGATAAAGATGTCTCATCCCTTAACAGGAATGATTACCAGGTCAGACATGAGGCTGCTGGCAGTCATAGAGATGATTTTGTTGATGGTGTCGGAGAGCAGGTTGCCTGTTCTCAGATGGATATTGACCCACCATCCACCTGTATTTCTCTGCCTGGATTACTCTCTGTTAATGAAATTGCATCCAATGAAAGTTTTGAAAATGGAGACAGGATTATAAATGCAGTTTCTGACATGAGCAAGAGTCCTTCTCATGATGTTTCGACTGATCAAGTCAGGCATGAACACAATAGTGTAATGGACGTGAGACCATTATCCAATGATATCCTTCCATCAGTGGAATCCATGGAGCAATGTGCGGTGACTAATCAAAATGTTGCTCACAACAAGGATCCCAAGCCATTAGTGAGCACTAATACAGAAGATGCAAGTACTGACAATGAAATGATGAAACCAGAAAGTGAGGGTGGAAGCAGGACCGAGAGCCACAGATGTGATGACAATGCATTCTCATTAAAAGGGATTGGTGATAACAAGGCTAGTAATTCGAATCTTCATCAAGTTGTTGAAGCGGCTGACAGCTTGAACTCAGAATCGTCGCCAAGGTCCTCGTCAACATCAAGGTGCATTGAAGAACAACCTTCCAGTAAGGTTGAAACTGAAGGAGCTGGTTCTTTCAAGAAACCATCTCGTAGTGATAAATTGGTTTTTACTAGACGTGCTCGTCAAAAGCGTGTTGCAAATGACAAAAGTGATAATTAGATTGCCATTACCAACCAGTTGGTTACTGTAAATGATATCATTTCAGAGGGAACTGTTTCAGGACAAATTGCTGATGGCTTGGTGGCAAGTACAGTCTCTGATAAAGGCCATGAAGTTGCTTGTGTTGCGGCTAGTGATGGCAAGCACTCGCGGATCTATGTAACCAATCTTCTCTCTCTACCCTTTTCATTTGTACTTGTACATATACTCCTAAGCAATTCTTTTTGACATTATGTTGGTTTAACTGGTGAGAATTAAACATATTTAGAAAGAACCTTTTCATAGTCACTGCAAAATCTTGCTCTTGGCAACAAATAATTGTCTGAAAGATGACCGAATGCTTGAAAAGGTTTATGGGGTGGAAGTGAGAAGAAACTCAGTTCATGTCTTTACATGCAGCCGATTGAAATGCTAGGTGATGCTTTTGAAAAACAATTTTAGTTACTATTTTGGATAGAGAAGATATGTGTTTCTTGTATCCTTTTATTTGAAAAGTATAATTATTCACGAGTAAAATTTATTTTATTTATCTCCCCAATTAAAATACATTTTTGTCTCAACTATATCTATTTCTAACTAATTAAACACAACATTAACTCCATTTATGATCAGATTTTAAAACAAGTCATCTATACTTATAATTTTTATATTTATTTTGTAAACATCATTTGAATTAGAATTCAAAATTATATATAAGAAACAACGTAAAATAATTTACCATCTAAACCATTACCTTAAAAGATTAATTTTTTATTTAATCCAGAAGTGTTATTATTTTCCCACTTTAAAGCTAAATATTAAAAGGAATTTTAATGAAATTGCAAAAATTAAAAAGATGAAAAAGGATTACTGCGAATACTAGCTGGTCCTGGGCCTGGGCCTGAATCTTAAAGCAAGTTTTGACCCATGGTTAGAATTACCAGGGACATAAAATTAACTTCAAAACTACTATGGACTAGAGCGAAAATTGGAGAATGTGGGCATAGTAGTGGGGAGGGTAGTGGCAATAACCGCTTAACCGCCACTTCCCCGAAAACAAAGAACAAAAAAAAAAGCACATTTCTTTCTCATCTTCAAAAACATCATAGACTCCTGTGTCGCAGAGATACACTTGCAACAAGAACAACATAAGAGAGAGAGAGAGAGACAGAAGAAAGAAAATGTTTAGTTGTCCGAAAATGGAAGGATTTAAGAGAGAAGAAATAAGAAAAGGGCCATGGAAAGAGGAAGAAGATGTGGTACTGATTAACCATGTTAAGAAATATGGTCCTAGAGATTGGAGCTCCATTCGATCCAAAGGCCTTTTACATAGAACTGGCAAGTCTTGTCGTCTTCGTTGGGTTAATAAGCTTAGACCCAACTTGAAAAGGTAAGTATCGAATTATCTTGACTTAGTAAACTACATTTTCAACTTGTTGCAATTTTACAATATGCATGCAATGATAAATTATCAAGATTTTCTCTTTGTTCTTAGTCCATTGCAGTAATGTGTGATTGTCCAGAGATGAGATTTCCGCTTGATTTCTTTTTTCTTTTTTTGGTCTGTGTGCGTGGTTTTTATAGTGGGTGCAAGTTTTCAGCAGAGGAAGAGAGGGTGGTTATAGATTTGCAGGCAGAACTTGGGAACAAATGGGCAAGAATCGCTACGTATTTGCCGGGAAGGACTGATAATGACGTTAAGAATTTCTGGAGTAGTAGACAGAAGAGGCTGGCTAGGATTTTGCAGGCTTCAGGAACACCAACTTCCTCTTCTAATTCCAAACAACAGAAGAGTAAAAATAAATTTCCTGTCTTTCTGGATGTTCCCACATTTGAGGTAATTGGAAATATTTGCATCATCACTTGCTTTCAAGAAAAATCTGGGATTTTTTAGTTGCTGCAAAAAAAAAAAATTGTTTCTTCTCTGGTCTCTGTCGAGGACCACTTGTGGTATTTGATTATTTGACTCTATGAAAGGTTTTGTCGGTGATATTTTTTTTACCTGTTGTGGAAGGAAAATTTACTTTCTTCTTGTTTTGTTACGTGTAAAGGCTTTAATGTTCAGTTCTTCAATGGAGGAAGAGGTATCCTCGAAGGCTTGTTCATCATCCTACTTGGAGAACCCTGAACAGATAAGAATGATGCCATTACCGCCTTTGGTCAAATCTGAGTTGCCAGGCTATGATGCAAATCTTTTTCAATATGAGCCCATGTCAGGAATTCCCTTCCCTCAAATCCCACAGCCCCAGCCAGACCTTGTATTCTCACCAGAAAGCCATGAACTCCTGGCTAGGCTGGATGACCCTTACTTTCTCAATGTTCTTGGAACAATAGATGCTCCTGAACTCGGAGACACAGCACAGTTTTCACTTGGGCCTCCATTGTTTGATCCAGTGACAAGTTGTATGAATACTTCAAGGGATGCCAAAAATCCAGTGACCCCAGATACTCTCTTCGATGAGTTGCCACCGGACATGTTTGATCATATTGAGCCACTTCCAAGTCCTTCAGAGTGGTGAAGGATTTGATCGCAAGGCTGTTTTATCTGGGCGTAGAAGGATGGTCAATTGAATAGTTTCTTCAGGTGAAAAATTTGGCATGGCTCTTATGAAATTGTAGGTCATTTGACTGCCATACTTTGTACTAACTCCAGGACAAGCAGGCTCTCTCTCTGACAAAGATTTGAAATTGACTGCTAAACATGAAATTCCAGCCCGCTTGTGCTCATTTCAACGTGTAATCTTTTTTTTTCTTGTTCATTTACTTTATTTATTTATTGGCTGTTCATTGAGTCGCAGGCAGATCCTGAGGTACAGAGCAGGTACTGCCTTGTCTCTTTCGCATAACTTTCGTTCTCTTTTATCCGATTGATGGCAAGGCTGTACGACTGCGGGCTGATCTAGACGTTTAGAATGACCCCCTTTTTTCATGATGGTTGAAAGCAGTGTTTGAAAACTAGAACAGCTTATTATTCAAACTTCTTCCATCATGATATATATGGTCTTTTAGCCTGCGTTTTAAATAATTAAAAAACAATCAATTTTTATTTTTATTGAAATTATTTTTTTTAATGTTTTTATATATTTTAATATAATAATATTAAAACACTTTTGAAAAATAACATCATTTACTTATTCTTAAATAGGTACAAAGTTGGACAGGCTTAACCATCACATCACCTCTGTATTAAAAGTGATCATAAAGCTGAGCTCAACCAAGTCTACACTATGGTAAAAGAAAAAAAAAACATCAGAACAAGAAACTCAGCATTTTCCCCAGAAAGGGAGTTCAATCGAGATACTTTAATTATTTTCAGGGCAATTATTTTACAGACCAAAACCCAAGAAGAAGGTTTCCGCAATCGAGACAATAACAATTCAATAATGGAACAACGATAAACAATTGACTAGTGTAATCAAGTAGCCCTGAATTAAAAATCCCTGTGATCAAACAAACGCAGCTCAAAACACATCCCACAGAGATTGACGGAAGGAGTTTCAAAATGGTTCCTGGCATAGAAAAAAGATCAGGTAGCCTCATCCAAGGCACCGTTGCCCATATGGATCGAAGAATAGTAACCAATGCCGGTTCTACCATTATCAGAAAGCACCTCAAACTCTCCAGCAGTAAATGACTTGTTTTTGTGGAAAACAGGCCTTCTTAGGTGAGAATATGCACAGTAATCTACCTTATCAACTGTCACGTCTTCCAAAAATGCAGAAACTGAAACTCCCACTCCTTCCCCTGAATTTACAAGGAGGTGCGTCAGAAGATCTTACGTGATTATTTCTCAAGCATGCAGCAGAGACTTTTGAAGACTTATGCCAAGCATTTTTAACGGATTATTAAAGAGTAATATAAATTATATTCTGAGATCTCATCTAAGAATTTATGCGGTGAAATGATTTCTAACTCAGATATCAAGGGAATTTAGTGGTGCAGATTATAGCAATCAGGAGATAATTTAAACTAGTCCAGTCAAATGCTGAGCTTACCGTGAGTGACAAGCAGCAAGTTTTCTGAAGGGTATTTATCCGCGAGTGTCTTAATAATCTGTTCATATCTAGTCCTTGCATCCATCACAGTCTCTTCCCATTGCGGCAGCTAAAATTCATCAAGAAAACAACCAAAAATCAGACATGTACCTTATTTACTGCTCTTTTTCCTTCACCAAACAATGTTCTGTACTTACCTCTTCATACACTGGTTTCACATCACGATCCAATGTCCCAGCTGGTAGCAGGGCTTGAAGCTCAGCCATATTGAATCGAAAGTTCCCATCTTTCGGCACAGAACCACGCCTCATGGCTTCCCTGTTCAGCATCTCACACAAACCATACTCAATGGAGACCTGAAAATGTACTGTCAACAATCAGAACACAGAAGCCTCACAACAAATGGAGATCCAGTCAAACAACATGAGCACAAAAATAACAGCAGTCAACGATGCCATTTCACTGATGAATAAAATATGAGATCACAAATGAAGAGTTACTGAGTTAGCATGATCTTTCAGAAAAATTTAAGCTCCCAGTTGCTATTATCAATTTCATTAACATTTTATGTAAAACAGAAGAAAAAATAAATCTTTTCCTCTTTATAATTACAGAATACACTTTCTTTTTCTTTAACCATAAAACAAACCACATATAAAAACATCTTCCACAAATCTCTCTTTCCATAACACCAACTCTTAATTAATACCATTAACCAATTTGGCATTTTCATTAATTTTTTTAAAATATTTTGAGGTTTTTTAAAAATGAAATTTACTTAGAAAATATTTAACAAGGTTACATGTCTATATTATATTTAAAATATTTATATTTTACAAAATAAGCTATATATAAATACATGATATAGTAAATTCTTTCCCCCCTCCAATGGTCAAATTGGACACTTGTGTCTTTTTTTTATATATTATAAATGGTCAAATTGTTGTTTGAATAAAAAATAAAAATATTTGAAAATTATTTCCCAATTTATTTTTCATATACAAATAATTCAATTTTCAAGAATCATTTTCTATGAATTTACTTTTCAAAAAAAAACTATTTTCCAACTAGCAAATGAGAACTGTTTTCTAAAGAAGTTTCCAAAATTAAGCAGTAAAGAATTATCAAATCCTTCATGCTTATTCATGAAAATAATTGAAATTGAAATTGAAATTTATTTTGAACTGGGCTTGTGTAGCTTAATTCATTTCATAGTACTTATCAAAGTACAAAGGTCACTGTTTCAATGATTTTGACTAAAACCCGACCGGAGATACGCAATCAGGATCGGTTCATTAAGGCTGATCCGAGGATAGGCATTAAAGAAAAAAAAAAAAACTGAGCTCTCTATTAAATCTAAACAAATAACAAAACAAACTTAAAAACCATGATCACCAGTAATCAGCCGATCTTATTTGGCTTATCAGCTTCTGATCATTTATAATCTAAAACCGAAAAAAGAGAACACCTGCCTTGAGTTTAGAGGGATCGATGGCGACGCCGTGGCAACAAACAGCGTCAGGTCCATCGTTGACGGCGCTGAGGGCGGTGGCAACCTCGTAGGCTGTCTGGATACAACGGAGGAAAGGAGAAACAAATACCCGATGTATCGGGAAGCCAAGTTTGGTTTTAAGCTGCTGACCCGTACGAAAAGCCCTGCTCAGGCCCTCTTCCACGAGGGGTGGGTCCCATGGTCTAGTGGCGGTTGTGATCCATAATGGCTCGACGTTGTCGATCCTGTCACCGTGTCTCATTACGACAACGTTTTGCTGGTGTTTAGCATCGTTATTTTCTGGTGAGCTGGCGTCCATTGCTGTTCTCGTGTAGAGGAGGAAATGTGTACTTTATATACTTAATAGAAAGAGGAAGGAGAAGTTTCTTTATTGTTTCGTGGAATTGACGTACTCAGACATTATTTTTTTTGTCTCACTTCATCAACTTTCTATATATAATTATTGATACGCTTACTATATTAGATTAGTCTTTGTTTATTTAATTTGTTTTGAGTTATATTTATATTTAATTAATAGAAAAGATGAGATATATTTTTATATTTCTTTATTTTAAAAAAGTATTTTAAGATTATTTTAGAAATATATTTTATTTTCTTAATAAACATATTTATATTTTATATATATGTTTTTTCCGTTTCAAAATACTATTCAAATACAATCTTATATTTCACTTTTATAACAGTAAGTTTAAAGTTTTGACATGATTAGAGAATCACGTGTTAAATGAATTTAAAATATTTGTTCTTGTCTCACAGTTTTTTTTTTTTGAAACCAAAATCAAGATGAAAATTTTTATGAGCAAACACTTTAATCACGTGAATTGAAACTATTCGTCAAACTATTCAAGTTTTAACTATTCGTCAAAATATATATTTCTCATAAAAATTTGAGACAAGTGCAATTCTATTTATTTAACTAATCGACAAAATGTATTTTCTGAAAATTAAAGTTTCAGAAATAAAACAAATCATGGACAAGTACATAGAACGCAAGTAAAAAAAGCAGAATTATTAGACAAAACAATCTCAAACTCTATCATTTCAACAACGTAGACAAGTTGTCATTTATGGATTGGTCTTCGTATTTGACCATGAGACCCAAAACACAAGTAAATATCTAGATTTATCTCAATAATTTACATGCTACGTAACCTTTTGACGTATTTATATTACAGAGATATAGAAGATTGCCTCCCAAAATAAATATCCAAGCCGAGAGTTGTGCTAAACATGATTACGCTACTCGTATGTTTTGATACACGCTACTATTGAATCTGGCATTTACTATGCATATTGTCATTATCCATGCATGCTACTACTATAACCCTAATATCGGATAAATATTCACACTCAAATCAAGGGATTTCTAATTTTATTTTATGTAAATCGTTTTCTTAATGAGAAGAAGCTCACATGAAACACGTTGAGTACATCAAAAATATCTTATAAATAACTTATACGCTTGTCAAGATAATATATGGTTATGACATCCAAATAGATTAAAAAAAAGATAATTAAAATTGAATATACATGTTTGCCCTTTTCTAGTGTTTAAAAAGATATGACTTTATTTAAAAATAAATTTATTTTTATCTTCTCTCTCCAAATTAACATGTTTTTGTATTTGGTATGGGTGATATTTATTACCATGCACTAACTAAAAAGAAAATAAATAACATATGATATGATAGGAACATAACACTATTTTATGTAATATTTTAAATAAAAGTAGTCGTGCAAGTCATGAATTGCCGACAAAATAAAGGAAAATGTAAAACTGAAACAACCAGCTGGAAGGAGAGTTTTTCTTTCTTTTATGGATGGCTTTGACGGAGTATGGCAATGGTGGTTTGTAAAAATGTTTTTTAAAAAATTTAAATTTATTTTTATTTTAAACTAAATTCTGTGGTGCTTTAAAATTATCTTAATGTGTTAAATACTATTTCTTTTTTTTAATATATTTTAAATAAAAATATTTTCATAAAAAAACTACCAATATAATACTAAAAGGGTACATGAGAGGTAATCATTTTGCTTTCCAAAATGATTTTTATTTAAAAATATATTACAAAAACATCTTTATTTTTTTAAAAATAATGTTTGATATTCACATATTAAAACAATTTTAAAATATAATAAAATAATATAAAAGGATTTTTAAAATACAAGAATAAAAATACTTTAAACCAGCTGCTTTCTCCCACAGTGTTTTTTTTAATATGTTCTGCACACCATTTCAAAAGTGTTTTTTTGAAAAAAATAATAAAAAATTAAAATTTAAAATTTTCTTAATTTTTAAAAAATCAAAAAAATATATTTTTAAACTTTTTTTTTTCAAAAACAACGTCTTGCTTCTAGAGATACTTTCATTTCATACAAGATAAGCTTCAATCAAATGGTTAGATAATTGACTTTCCAACCCTGACCCTGCAGTCAACCGTAACTTGCTTGTATCTGTTGGATTGTAAATTTCTAACCTGCTTCCTCTTTTCCTCCCGACTCAAATAAAAGAACAAATATAGTACAATTTCTTCGAACGCAGATACACAACAAATAATGTTTTAATAAGGCTTGAAATGACACTATTTTAACCCGGTTCAAGTCAATTTAAATTAATCATTCAATCTTGTCCTGATCTTTGACGTAACCAGGCTTACGTCACTTAATCATTTTAATAAGTGCTGGACCGCCGTTTACTCATTTTTTTTAATTTTAAATAAATTATTTTTGATGTTTTTAAATTATTTTAATATGTTGATATCAAAAATAATTTTTTAAAAATAAAAAAAATTATTTTAATATATTTTTATATAAAAAATATTTTCAAAATACAACCGGATTATTTGAAAAAAAAAAATCTTTATAATAATTTTCTCCACCACCGACCCAACCACCCACCCACCCCAACAAAGAAGAACACCCACGGACTTCAAATTTTCAGCAAAAGCCCACCCAGAACTTTCGTGGAAGTTTTCAAAATAATGGCTGCCCGTGAAGACTGACTTGCCGTTGCCGGTGAAAATATTTTGCCATGAATAAAATTATGGTCTTAAACTAAATGAGATAAATCACAATTTCGGTAAACATATCTATCTCACCGATTTTTTATTTGAGTTCTGCAACTTTGAATTTAAAAAATATCAACCAAATAGCATTTGTTTAATAAAAATCTTATTATAATAGCATTGTCATCACATAGCACAACAGATTATACTATGAATAAACACAATTTTTTATTTTAAAGTTTTTGAATAAACACCAATAAGGATAAATTATTCGTTTCCACTCTTTTTCTTAGGCTCGAACCTCTTGCCCCAGAGAGGTTTAGCATCGACCCAAAACTTGGCCTCAGTTTTTCCATTCAGGATCATGGCTGGTATATAAGACGCGGTGAAGACCACCTTCCCGAACAGCGGTGGCAAGTTTTGATCCTTCGGCTCAGGCCGATGCACGTACACCCTTTCCACACATGACCCATAATTCCTGCTCAAGTTATAAGAACACAACTTCCCATCGTCAATTACTTTATTAATAACTAAGAGTTTACAGGTAATGATTTTTCCTGATTCTGTTCTCAGGGCTATAAATTAGAGAGGGAAACAATCACATGATTCCTAGCATATATAGCTAACGAACACAAAGAAGTTAACCAAAAAATATGTATATTTTATGGGAAATGATTTGTATAACTAGTAAAAAGATAAGTAAATAGTAATGCATGCTTGCAATTACCACCAATTTCATTGTCTATATTCATTACTTTTCGTTATTTATATTCGTGTGATATAGCATTACTCGTATAAAGCTACGTACAGCCATGCTAATTGTCGGATAGATATGAAATTCATTTAATGTATCATTACTAAAATGGAAATATCTCAAACCAATAAATAATGTATAATAAATGTATAATGTATTTAATCCTCCTGTAAGAATTTAAACTCAGTACGCAGAATTTCAGATGTTATCCCGTTTGATGATTTGATGACATACAAAGAAACTTTACCAGATTTCACTTCAAAACAAATATTATTTCATTGAATAAAATGGAATCCTATACGGGGTCTTAGTCCAATACTTATGATTTTTAGGAAATGATTTAGTGCTAAAATTTTGTGGATTAGGGTTTGTTAACATTAAATAGCCACTAATTTAATTGCTTCGATTTATTTGCAACAAGATCCTCCGATTAAAAAAAAAACTTACATTCTGAAAAACCTGGAGATTTGAATTTCGGTAAGAGGGTATCCATTTGAGAACGTCAAGAACAAGCATCTATTTTCCTCGGCTGCTCTCTCTGTCAAAGGGTTCCACTCTTTGGCTGAAGGGCTAAGCTTGGATCCAACATAGGGTGCAATTGGTTTTGCTGCGACGCCATCTTTCTCGGAACCCGATTTCTTAACTTCTGGCAGGGGACCAAAAAAACTATCCTCGGTTACTTTCTTTCCCATCTTCTCTAAAATATCCTTCAAGAACACACAACAGACTCCATTATAGATATCTGTGATACCCTTTAAGGCCTTCTCTTTATCAGCGAGGATGATATTGAGAGACAAGAAATGCCGGGCCAACTTTGGAGTGAAACGCATCAATTCTGGTGGCATGGGGTTCGTTGACAGTTGTTTCAGAAATGACAGAATATCCTCAGCTTCTTTGGCTACCAGAGTTAAGAATCTATCATCATGAAGTAAGATCTTTCTCATTATTTCTCGAAACCCTTGTGTCTCTAGCCAAATCCAAAATGCCATCACCTTCATTGCCACTCCAACTTCAATTCCAAAATGAATCATCCGAACGAGCACTACTGGCCTTTGACTAGTCTCGTCCGATGATGATGCAGCCATGAGATTAGGGAGGGAGACTGTGTTTCCTGTGCAGGAATACAGAAGATAAAGAGTAACCCTGTGGTTTCTGTGTTCTGTGTACAGATAAGACTGTGTCTGTGTGTTGATGAAAAAAATGAAGAGGGATATGGGGGTTTATATAATACATGGAAGGAAGGTTTTGATTTGTGAAGGTTTGCGATGGTCCACAATGGCTTTACAAGGAAATTGAAATCCCTTATCTGAGCCGGCCGGAGTGTTTCGTTAGGAAAGTTTTCACCTTTGAAAATAACATGATGTTCCGCAATGGCTGGGTCTAGTAATACAACCCTCTACACAGACTGATTGAAGGAAAAGGAGTTGTTCGACACACAATTAGTTCTTGATGTGATTAAGATTCAAAACTCGGATATTATATTAATTGAGTTGCCACAAAAATGCATGAAATGAAAGGAAAGTTATCAAGAGAAAATAGGCAGTTTTTTTTATGCACCGAATGGGATTCAACTTCATTTTGCAATTTCGAACGAAACCATGCTTAAAATATATGTAATCCGTCTTAGTCGATTCAATTATATATATATATATTTGGATTCGATTAAACTCCACTCTTTTAAGACATTGTATGCGGGTACGAAGTAAGTGAGTAAAATCTCGGTTGTTTCAAACTCTTATAAGGTAATCATGTCTTAACTCGAAATCGAGACTTGCAAGACATATCTCAAGCTTTTTGCCACCACGTCACGTTTCATGGGGACATATTCAATTATATTCCAATTCTAAAAAACAATACAAGTTCTTACTTTAATCTTATCATGTGATCATGTATGGAATACATTGAGAGATAGCTTTGCACCGAAATCGTGTTAAATTTTTATCTAATACAACTCGAGTTAATTCAATTATATGTTTTAATTATAACAAAATATGATTTTTTTAATCATGTGAAGTATATTCTAAAGCAATATCCAAATTAAATTGTAATATTGATTTAATTTTGTTAATTTCAATATTTCATTCAAAGTTCTTCTAATTGTAATTGTGGGAAAAAAGAAAGGAAAAAGGAAAGAAAAAATCGGAGCGTCAAAGTTCTTCAAATTGCAATGCCGAATATTTCTCTGCCGCTAAGTCGATGTCGTCGTCGCAATTTTATCTTATTTCCGTTTTATTTATTAGAATTGATTAGTTTTGTCAATTCTAAGAATTGATTTTGATTTCTTCTAATTGCTATATTAGTTTTGTTAATTCATACCAATTGGTCAAAAAAATATTAGTGCTATATTAACCTTACAAGGATGTTCTTGTAGTTAAAGAGTTATCTTTCTTTCTTTAATGTCCGAGTATAACATTATATCAAAAATTTATGAATACAACTCGAGTTGATTCAATTATTTTCCAATTCATTCTATCAATATGAGTTATTTTCCAATTCTAGCAATGTCAAGTATTTCTCCGCCGCCAAATCAAAGTCGTTGTCATGATTTTATCTTGTTTCCATTTTATTTATCAGAATTGATTAGTTTTGTTAATTTAGAGAATTGATTTTGATTTATTCTAATTGCTATTGTTGAAAGAAGAAAAAAGCAACGTGCCCATGTAATTGTAAGAAACTCCTAACATCGATTCGAATTGCATATATTACAAGAAGTACAAAGATCTTTTTTTGATAGTTCCAACAAAAATCCATATTGTTCTCCATATTTGATCACTTATGATGATTTAATTTACATGTTCATATGAGTTCCTTACAAAATATAAGAACTATATCAATCTTAAAAGAATGCGCCAATGTCAACACCATTAGAGTTACAACATGTATGAACGGTGACAATATGCATGGACAATGACATATATGGTAACAATGGTTATAGCTTATAAGTGCATGCGAGATGCTCGCCACAACTTTTGACTTGGATGATGGGTTGTCCAAGGGGTGTAACAATACAATAACTCTGACAATATGAGTTTTGGTTGGCTGGCTTATGGTTTGATGAGTTTCGGACCAAGGAAAGTTGCAATGAGTTAGACAGTTGACTGTCTTGGTTGAAAATTGCCCAAATTTGTATTCTTGTAATATAGATAGTTGAATAAATGTGTAGTATACAAAGAGTTTTTTTGTGCATAACACACATACATAAATTGTGGTGTATTTTCTCCATTTATAGATTAAGAAAAATTGAAAGTATTTCTTGTAATACATGTGCTTTTGTATTCTGTTTTTTTTCTTATGATTTCTTGTCTATAATCGGTAGGAGATAACCCTTCGGTATGCGAAATACTTAGAATGTAAGATCTATATTGCTTTATAAAGCTAAGTAGTTTTGGTTAAAAATTTTACCCTTTGACAGATGGTATGATAATTAAGTAGATATGTTTTCTCTTTTTACATTTAAATTTAAATTATGGAGCTAGATATGCATTAAATTTCCTTTAAAGGCACTAAATTGATATAAAAAATATTCCAAAGAAATTATTAAAAAAAAGCTTTATCTGGATTATTTTACCTCAACAGTATAAAATGGTTTGAAAATATGATACATTGAATAAAAAAAAAGTTACTATATGGACCATGCCTAGCCAGCATTCACCAACGCACGAGCCAATATAGCAGCCACCTTGTACAATGTATAGTCCACAGAAGATAATTAGTGCATTCATTCATTCAACTCCAACGACGTCGTAAATGAAGAAATAAAGATGGATCCTATTTTACAAGAAATCAGAAAGTTTTTATCCAAAGACTGAGAGGTTCACTGCATGAAGGCAACTGCTGTGCGAATTGGCTGGCTAGCTCTCGGTTTGGAGTTAGGAGCTCGCTCGGGCATTCTTCTTTGATTTTTGCTAACATGGTGTGGGTATTGTTTTCTTTGTTTTAGGTTACGGCCCATTTACTGCAACAAAAAGAAAAGAAAAGAAAGATAAAGATGGCCAATTTCCATTTCTGCTGCATCCTTGAAAGAAATCATCGCATGATTTTCCATGGAAAGGTCCCTCGACAATAAAAAAAGAGAGGTTAATTCTTCATACGAGTAACAGGGTGACTATTTCAGAATGAGAAATGGTGCAATTTTCATGAGAAAAGCTTGGACACAGACAAGGCAAGAATTCCAGCTAGCTTCAACTAGTTCCAGGTATACAGATGGTGAATCTCCCTTTGCTTCAGGATTTCCTTTGGGATAAGCTTTTGTTCTCCTGAAACGATGGGAAGATCCAAAATTAACAACTAAACTCAAGAGAGGTTCGGAAATAGAAAAGTTTGTGATTATAAAGCAGCTTACCAGAACCCCCCCCAGCAGTAAAGGCTGTGGAGAAACATGAGCTCTTATCTGATTTAAAGAAATCTTTCAGGTAATCCAGACCCGCTGGGCCTGACTAATCCCATAGCCCAACTGTAACGCGGCAAGTCAAAGTAACCATTTAATTCATGGGCTTCGCCTAAATCTATTGGTTTAAAGGAGTTGTTTGCACCTGATAGGATTCGAATCTGAGACGTGGAAGGAACACATTCTCACGTCCCAGGCCTCCTACCACCTAGGCCAACCCCTTGGGTTAAAATCTTTCATAACCATAGAGAGTAATTACCATTTTCGAGTTGGTTTGATAACAGAAATCATAGCTCCAAGAGTACAGCAGTAATTGATAAGATATCCATTAGAAGCATCGTTGAATGTTTCAAGGGAAAGTGATGGTTATTTATATTTCTTGAATTGCTGAAGATTGTTCTTCTATTGAACATCAAAGCATCTATTTATACAATATGAATGAAACTGAATCGTAAGAAAATCCACTTGCTGTCAGATCTTTCTGCTACAAATCAAAAGAACTGGCTGTAGCAACGAATAAAAACTGATTATGCTTCTCTTAAACATATATATAGAATCAGGTATATACATGTTTTTCTTGCTTCTCTTAAACATTTATTGTCAAATGAGGGTGGTGAGAATTACAATCCATTTGTAGCCTCCGGCGCCTCAAAAACACCACCTTCATACTTTTCGTCTTTTTTCTCCAGAAACAAGGAGAATGACTCTATCTTAAGTGAGCAATGCGTTGGAGGAAGATCTCTTTTGGATCTTGTCATCCTGGAAAAGAAAAGGAAATATTGATACGCCTGGCCAGGGCATCTCTTTTGGATTTCACAAATTCAGTATCT